>APFE030916887.1:55035-87512 GCA_000404065.3 Pinus taeda | reverse complement strand
AAATCTCCGGACCCTTCTCTAAATGCCTGAGAAGGGTTTAAATACTGCTAGCTAATTAACTTGATTACATAAATTTAGGATCCGGTTTTCAAATGACCATCCTTTTGATAAAGCAAACTATTTCTAAAATTAGATCTGACTCTGAATTATTTCTGTATTTGCTCCTTAGTGCTGTAAGCATGCAACATTCGACTGGGTAGAGTTGGCTGTTTGCTTTCCCCTTTCGTGTGTGCTACTTTACGCAATGTTGCGATATGCGACGTCGCACATCGGCCGTCGGGGATTTCTTAAGCTTTTCATTTAAGAGCGCTTATGGTGAATGCGATGTGATGAATTTCACATCATTTCTTCGTGGTTTGTTATGCTCATAAAATAAATGTTTTATTACTTTGTTGCGATAAAATTCTAAGGAAAAACAAAAATGTTCCTAGAGATGTTTGTTTGAATTTTTATTAAGGGTCCCCTATTTGCTTGGTGTTATTGCTAATATCAAACAAAGAGGGGGGGTTGTTGGTGGCCACAACAGAACCCTTAATTACTTCCAGGATCCGATTAGAAACAATTTCACCATCCATCCTTTGAGATCTATAATAGCTCACCTATCTTGTCCTGTAGACACTGTTTTTAAAGCTTGATCCAGTCCAGTTTGTCTAACATTCGACCCCAGATCCCAATGGGAAAAGCAAACCTCTGTTCATCTAAGTGGTCCCATCACCCAAATTCAAATCAAAAACCCTAGCACAATCATAACTAGCCTAAAATCAATTAACTAAAACAAAGTTAAATCATAAAGAGAGAGCTCTCTCTGAGATTAGGAAGGTTAGATCCTGATCTCCAAAGTTGGTTTGTGGTTACCTCTATCATTTCTTATTCTAAACAACTTACAAGAAATTTTGGAGTGATAACACTCTCGAAGCGTGGATGCGAACAATGAGCAGGCAAGATAATCTTCATGGATTACATGCCTTTGACAGAAGCTCACAAAGGTAGGTTTTTGTCTAAGCAAGGTTGATTCACCTTCACCTTTGTATGTGTTATATGAAAAGTCATTCCAAAGATCCTCCAAGACTTCAAAATCATTTCCATAAGAAAGACATCTCAGAGGATAAACTATAGCATAAGTCATGAAATATGTGAAGAGATTCAAAATAGACTTTGAGGACTCAGCTTGTCATCCAACCCTCCTTCTAGCGCCAAAAAAGTTGACACTGTTGGACCCGCCAACATGTCTGGGGACCTCCTCGATAAGAAGTCCCAACTAGACCTCAGACTGTTTGGAGTAGGAGTCCTAGCAATAGGTATTAAATCTATTCCTTGACCGTGATAGCGCATAGAGGTAAGAAAGATATCTTTGTCATAAGCAAGTGTGTGACCTCGCAGCGAGTCAAGTGAGATGCATGGGGGTTCTAACACACAGAATGGGAAAAGAAGTGTATCCCTTAGAAGCCTGTAATAGTATGCATCCTTAAAGGAACACACGAGTTGAATGACATCACAAGTTGGAAAGAAAAATAGTCAACAATCCAAAATTACAGGTTAAACCAACAACACAACCTCAACAAGATTCATACAATCGTATATAAACTAGTTCATACACAAATGCTTAATTTAAACAACATACATTGCTAAAGTAACCAAAATAGTCAAACTATAATAAAAACATATGCATGAAGACGTGCATGCTCTGTTATATTATATAAAGTGAAATTTACATCCATACATACAACCATGACAACCACTAGCCCCAATAGTGGAATGTTACAGTCAACACTGCCTGCTCCTCCAAAGAGATGTACTCGCTCTGCACTATGGCGAAGCCAAGGCTCATCACTATACTCTCCAAGCCCTCTCTAAGCAATGCATAGTAAACTCTTGGCTCCCCAAAAGCCCATTCTGTGAGTTATGAGGTTCTATTTATAACAAAGGGTGGGGTGACCCTTGACATTCCTCTTTGTGACACTTGGACTACCCTCACGACTCTTCAACTTCATTACATGTAACTCTTTATATTACATATGACTATTTGCATTCCACTAATGACACTTGGAATTTCACTTTAAATCATGTTTACAATAATAATACATTTTCCACATATACCCATGTGGGACAAAAAATAAGCTTGATTCAGCTAGATAAGAGAAGACTAAGACTCAGATGGTTGTGGAAAGATCAACTCGTCAACATCCTCTTAGTGATGTTGGGTGACGAACTAATGCCAAGCTTGGTATTGCACAATGGTGTCCGCATACTGTTTGATGATTTCTTTTTGGAAACAAACTCTTGCCTCCATCGCTTTCGGGTATGCTAATCTAGAACCTCTATCCAACACGTCTTGTAACATGCACAACTTAGTCCTAAGCATGGCCAGACTAGCGACATATCTTTACATGTTCTCTGCACTGATCTGCAAATTTACGTTGGTGGCCATGTGCATCAACTTATCAAATTATGTTTGGAGCTCCAATCAGACTTGGTTCTTCTCTTTGGCTTTGGTGAGTGTTCCAATTGATGGGGTGTCATATTTTCTACCCACAACATCCAAACTCCTAAAAAACTATGCGTATGAAGCCTCAACATTGGTGAAGAGCAACGAGAGTTCTTCATTGTTCCATATTAGACTCTAGATGTGTGCTTTATCCAACTCTACCTATGGCTTCATCATCTTTGCAAGTGAAGCGGGGCTCCCTTGTACCTCATTGTCCATGTCTGTACAAAATCAATAATGGCATGTATGTTTATGAGCATGCATGTTATCTTGATGTCACACTGCTAATGACCATGTAGATGGACAATTTCCTTGTGCACGATGACGAACCTATCATACAGTCTCCACATGGCTGTCTCGAGAGTCGATACTTTAGCAAGTATCAATTTCTTCATCTCTTCTCTAGTGGATCTTGTTGATTGTTCCTCTCTCTT
Source organism: Pinus taeda (assembly GCA_000404065.3). Classification (NCBI taxonomy): domain Eukaryota; kingdom Viridiplantae; phylum Streptophyta; class Pinopsida; order Pinales; family Pinaceae; genus Pinus; species Pinus taeda. The sequence goes on along the minus strand of APFE030916887.1, from coordinate 84,593 downwards.
TCTGGCTACTTGCAATTCATTAGCCATGCGCTCATTTTATATTATCAAGAACTTCACACTTGAGCTCGTGGCTTTCGCATTAACCTTCATAGCATCAACCAAGGCAACAAAATGTCTTTGCACTAGGCTTCTCAAACCAAGACCCTAGGGTGATTCTACCCAAAACACACATGACTGATGACAAATAGTTATTCAGTGAACTGGAGGAGAAATATATCAAGATGCATATCGAGATGGGTGATGATGGTAAGTATAGTGTTTCTGGTGTGGGAACTATTACTTTTTAGAGGGAGCATGCAGCTCCACTCACCCTGAAGAATTTTATGCATGTACCCGAGCTGACAAAGAACTTGGTATTTGTTTCCATGCTTGAGGATAGAGGCTATGACGTGATCCTTTCAAAATGAAAGGCGTTCCTTTGACACATAGCCATGGGTCAAGTAAAGAAGATGAGGATTCGAGTTCATAATCTCCATAATATAGAGGAAGAGGATTGTGCTGCTCTGAGTTCAAAAGTGGAAAAGATGTTGACCTGAGACATCGGCGAGTTGTGGCATGGGATATTGGGCCACTTGCATCATGGGGATTTCAAGATATTGCAGCAAATCTCTACCGGTCTTCCCAAAGATATGCTTAACCAAGTTGATACATGCAAGGGTTGGTAAAATACCCCAAGTCTTCCTTTGGATATAGAGACAAACAAGAAGAGTCTATTATGGAGAGAGTCGATTCAGATGTATGTGGACCATTCTCGATAGCATCCATGGCCAAACATAGGTATTATGTTATATTTTTTGATGACTATTCTCATAAATGCTGGGTAATTTGTATGCAGAAAAAGGATCAAAATTTCACAAAGTTTTGTGAGTTCAAAGAATTGGTATAGAAAGAGTCTAGAAAGAAGGTTAAAGTTCTATGGATTGATAATGGTGGTGAGTATGTCTCCAATGATTTTAATAACTTTTGTGCAGTGGAAGGGATTAAACGAGAGTTGACGGCACCCCATAACCCTCAACAGAATGGGGTTGCCGAGAGTAAGAACGGGAGCACAGTAGGGGTAGCAAGGGTGATGTTGCATGATCAGGGCCTACCACTACACTTGTGGGCCAAGGTATGCAACACAACAATTTATGTTCAGAACCGTAGCCCATATCAGATACTTGAGATGAGGACACCAGAGGAGGCTTATTATGGCAAGAGGTCAAATGTTGGTCACTTCAGGATTTTTGGGTCATCGGTTTATTGCCATGTGACCAAATATGCATGGAAGAATCTTGATCCAAAAGCAGAGTTGGGGATCTTTATGGGGTACACTGATACACCCCACAACTATCGGGTGTACATGCTGACCCGTCGGATGATATTGGTTCGCAGGGATATCAGGTTCAATGAGGAGAAGGCCATGCAATTATCCTTTGAGAGGGAGCTTGAGCTGCATATGGATGAGGAGATTTTAGCTCCTAAGGTTGAGGGGCCTTAGATTGATGTGGAGCAGCCACATGCAGAGGTTCAGAGAGTGGAGACATCCATTCAGGCAGAGTCTTCCAAAGAGGGAAGAAATCAAACTAGAGAGGTTGACATATTGTTGGATGATACATGAGAGAATGTGTGATCACCCTCTACTCAGCACAGAGAGAGGATGTCACCAGAGAGGTACACTAGATACATGGCACTTACAGGTGCATGTGTTGTGATAGAGCCATCTTCCTTTCAAGAAGCAATGAAACAACTGGTTTGGGTTGATGCGATGGTGGAGGAGTATGACTCCATAGTTCGAAATAGTGTTTGGGATGTGGTCCCGAGACCAGAGGACAAGTTAGTTGTAAGCTCCCGTTGACTTTACAAGGTAAAGCAAGTTGTATATGGTAGTGTGGAAAAGCATAAGGATAGATTTTTGGCCCATAGATTTTCACAGGTAGAGGGGATTGACTATGATGAGACCTTTTCTCCTATTGCAAGGTACTCGTCAAACTATTTTGGCACTATTAGCACAGATGGGTTGGAAGATACATCAGATGGATGTGAAGACTTCCTTCCTAAATGGCATGATTAAGGAAGAGGTGTACATGAGAAGCCCAAAGGTTTTGAAACCTTGGACCATGAGTCGCATGTGTGCTAACTCAAGAGAGTGTTGTATGGGCTAAAGCAAGAACCCCGTGCTTGGTACACCAAGATATATATCTACTTCATTAGGTTGGGCTTCACGAAGAGTGAATCAGATGTGAACCTGTATCACATAGTGGTGGAATTCAAGGCGTTGATCATTGTACTTTATGTAGATGATCTTATACTGACAAGTGATGAGAATCTCATAAAATATTTGAAAGAGGAACTTGCAAGAGAGTTTGAGATGAAGGACATGGGTCTCATGCATTACTTTCTTGGCATGGAGGTATGGTAGGCAGATGGGGAGTTGTTTGTATCTTAGGGCAAGTATGCCAATGAGATACTCAAGAGATTACGCACGGAGAGCAGTAAACCCATGGAGACTCCTCTAGCTGGTAACCGGAGGAAGGAGGATGCTACTTCAGGGGAAGTAGTGGAAGCTATTGTTTAAGGGCAGCTTGTGGGTTCACTCATGTACTTGGTGAATGCATGACCAGATATGTGTTATGCAGTTAACTAACTTAGTCAAGTGATGGTTAGGCCTACAAAGTTGTATTGGAAGGAGGAAAAGCATGTATTGAGATACCTTAGAGGCATTACTCATTTTGGTTATGGTACAAATAGACAGAGGGAGTGAAGCTTCAAGGATTCACTGATGCAAATTGGGCAGGGAGGCCATCCAACAGGAAGAGCACATTAGGAGGGATCTTTAGCGTGGTTCAACAACATTTTCTTGGTATAACAGGAAAGAGATATCGGTTGCACTCAGTTTGGCAGAGGAAAAGTACATGGTTGCAAGTCAGGCAACATGTGAGGCTATCTAGATGAGGAAGATCCTAGTTGGTTTGTTTGGTCAGGAGATGGAGCCGACAATGATTTATTGTCATAATCTAAGTTGTATCAAACTCTTTGAAAATCCAGTCTTTCATGATCGGTCCAAGCATATTGATATCCGATATCATCATCTCAGAGATTGTGTATGTAGGCGGATCATGATGTTAGATTACATTCCCATGGAGGAGCAAGATTCTGACATCATAACAAAGGCATTGCCAAGATTTAAATTTGAGTTTCATAGAGACAAAATCAGGGTAGTTGATAATCCCTTTCTTGTTGAGATGGAATGTTTATAAATGGAAACAAGAAATTTCAGTTTAATTCGTCCTTGAATTAAACTATGAATTAAATCCAAATTCTATTCTCATAGCAACTTAAAATAGTTAAATTAAGTTTATTAAACTTACTTAACTTAGGAAATTCGAGTTGGAAGTCTTTTGGAAGTCATGTATATGTTCTCTCTACTTTGTAGGAGTCCAGTATGAGTTAATTGCAAGTTATAAAATAGAAGACTCAGTTTCATGAGTCAGTTCAGTTAATTTAGTTCTCAAACTAATTGAGAGAACTAATAGTGAGTTAACAATTAGTAGTGACACTAATGAACTGCACCAGTGCTACTCTATTTAACTGAATATTTACTCATCAGAAACTCATGCATGCCGATTCTGAGAAAGACCTTGCTGAGAATAGAGTGCAGGGAGAGCGTACTATTTGATTTAGATTTTCCTGAGTTTCACTGATAGTGCATGCATTTAGGAACTGATCCTTGAGGGATTGCGTTATTTTTAGAGGCTATATTTCCCTTTAAATACAAGCTATCCTTCAAAGGAATTACACATTGGAATAGAGACTTGGAGATCTTGTGAAGAGGCTAAGCTTTGGCCTTGAGCTTGCTTATGAGTTGGAGATTGAATTTGTTGAGTTCTAGGATTGTTCTTGAGAGAACAAGCATTGTAATTTAATCTTGATTTTCCAGATTAATACAAAACAAATCGTGGGGTTTTCAGCTGTGGCTTTACCTGGATATTTATTTTGTTATGTGCCTTTGGTTCTCTTCCTCTATTTATTATTGTTTGCTCCATGTTTATGGGCTTCTGCTGTAAAGAGTAGAAGTAGATTCTTGTCTCTTGCTTTAGCGAATTGCATTAGCTTGTGAATCTACAACATTTTCTACAGAAAAGTGGTAGGCGCATTGCATAATCCAAAAGGAAGGACCCTATAAGAAAAGGTACCCATGGGATAGGTGAAGGTGGTTTTATCCTGGTCCTCTGGGCGGATTTGGATCTGATTGTAACCACTGAATCCATCCAGGAAAGAGAAGAACTTCTTTCCTGCCAGACCATCTAATACTTGGTCAATGAAAGGTAGAGTGAAATGGTCCTTTTTGGTGGATTTGTTTAGCTCTCTGTATTCCACACAGATCCTCCACTTCCCATTTTTCCTTGGAACCAGAACCAGAGGAGATACCCACTCACTATATGAGATGGGGTAAATGAACGTTGCATCCAAAAACTTCTGCAGTTCTTCTTTGACTATATCCTTGAGGGCTGGGTTCATTCTCCTCTGAGGTTGGTGCACTAGCTTGTAACCTTCCTTGATGTAAATGTGGTGACTACACACTGAAGGGTTCACTCCCTTCATTTCCTTGTAACTCCAGGCAAAGGCATCCAAATTCTTTCTTAGCATGTCATGTAACTCCTCTTCCTAGTGTGCAGAGAGAGAGGGGGGTTGGTTTTCAATGTTCTTTCTATACCAAATTATATCATCTTGACATGAGTAGGACATGAGTTAGCTAGGCACGAATCAGTTCAAGGGTTATCTTCATCTTTCTTCACTAACTCCTCAAGAGACATAGTGTTGGGGGGCTGATTCTGGAGGATTTGCTCAATCAGATTGTCTTCATCAAGTCTCCCCTCCTATAGTAGGATCTAGGGTATAGATTGGGGAAGATTAGATTTAATCTTCTTCCTCCTCTCCTAACCATAAAGGTAAGTCATGCTCCAAAGATGGTTGGGCAAGAGGGTACAATACCAATTGTTTGGACAATTGCCCATTTTTAATGGTCATATTCCCAGCCCTGCAACTTATGTAAGCATCAGTAGTGGCTAACCATCAGCTTCCAAGGATGAGAGGATAACCAATGAAATTCTTAGGTTGGAGAACTAAGAATTCAGCAGGGTATTCCTAGGAATCAATGGAGACCATCACATCCTCGACTACTCCCTCTAGAGCTATTGTGGACCTGTCTGCAAGCTACAAGACTTTTGTGGTATTTCTTAATGATCCTTGGAGATTCAATTTAAGCATAGTCTCCTTAGTCATCACATTGATGGAAACCCCAAGATCGACCAAGGTATGGGGGAAAATGATGCCTCAAGGTGTACATCTACCACAAGACTTCCAAAATCTAGATACTTTGGGCAAATCACCTGCCCCAACTTTAATTTAGACAGTTGTCTAATGATATTAATGGTAGGGGTGTCTTTCTTTCATCTCTCGGGATGTTTGAAACATTTCTCCTCGATTAACTTGTTGTATATGGGGACATCCTTGATAGCTTGGAGGAGCGGGATTTTAACACACGGGTTTTTCAATTCACCCAGAAGTTCAGTCTCTTATGGGGTGTGCTGGACAGGATGGATTATTCTTTTAGGAAAAGGAGTTGGATTTTCTTGAGGGACACTTTCCTCCTTTTCCTCTTCAAGCTCCTCACGTGGAGATGGAGGTTGATTATCTAGAAGCACTCTTCTAGACCTAGGTTGATTTCTTGAATTTCCACAGCATATGCACGGTAAGATGCTTCCCCACTGTAGACCTATTGTGTCTATCTGTTGTTCGAGTTCGGATTTGGTTGAGTAGGCATCTGAGGTTTCTTAAGTGGAGCAGGGTGAAGGAGTCATGGTTGAGATGGAGGCAGAGGAAGTAAGGTTGGAGATTGGTTGTATGGGGGCCTCCACCCCTGGGACGGTGCATTCCACTGAGGTTGTGGAGGAGTATATGGCTAAAATGGTTGGTTCGGAAGTTGAGAATGGTATTGAGGTGAAAAAGACCAGGGGGGAAGGTGTGGACCATGAACAATGAGTAGGAGGGCACCAAGAGGGAATGGTTGCATTCTGGTTAGGGTTGTAAGATGAATAGGATGCCCCTTGCATGCCTTGTTGGTATGGTTGAGGTCCTTGATGTTAGGATATTCCGACACATAGGAAATAGTCAAGTATAACTTGGTCTAGTGTAGAGTTAGGTAAAGTGTGTTTCTTTAGTATGTACTTTTGTAACTTACAATCCGAAGGCCATGATATGTAGTGATCCGATGGTTCATTCTCTCCTCGGTATTACTGACTCTTGATCCATGGCTTAACACTCGATTGGTCCATGATCTCCATTTAAAGAGCATGGAGGGTCATTTCTAGGGTTACCATTCATGAGAGAAGCTTATGTAAATTTTCATTCTTTTATTAATAAATTGCCCGAAGTGGCCGCGTTGGCTCAGGCCGTGGACTGTTTCCCTCTTTGAGGGTTTTAACCACGTCAACAATACTACTGTATTGATCTGTGATCTGTTTGTGAATGGTGTCCTTTGGTGTTCTGTCTTAGGAACTTACCCTGTAAATTCCTACATGCTATCAGAGCCAAGTTGAGGGCCGCATTTGTTGGTGATCCAAATCTGAAGCCGGTAGAACTGCATCCAACTGTCGTTTCCTAGATCTACTATTTTTGATTGCTTTCGGGCTGAGAAGACTACTCTATTGTGTTAGGAGCATCTGTTCCAGTGAGGAACCCCTTTCGTTTCATGCGAAAAGGTTTCCGGTAGCCCTAGGTACGTCATTTTTAAGATCTGGAGGTATACAATGTTTATTTGCAGTTTTTAGTTATTCTCTCTGTTTATTTCAGTTTATTTAGCTCTTTGTTTTTTTATCACCATATCTATACCTCTCATTTATACGTATGCTCTTTGCCCCGCGACTCTGTGCAATCTGGGAAAATCAGAAACAGAAAGGAAGGATTTTTCTCATGCGTATGCTCTTTTCCGCCGTGCCTTAGTGTGATCTCGAAAAATCAAAAACATTGAGGAAAATATTTAGTTTCTGGCTAAAGCTAACTTCAAGCCATAAGGTTTGTTTTTCTTTTGTATGTTCATGTTGGGTTTTGTGTTTTAGGTTTTGTAGGCAAAAAGAGCTTTCTCAAGTAAGCGCACACCCCAAAGCGGTGACTTCTTAAGTTGATCTTCTACGCCATTTTCACATGGAAGACTGTAAGCCAGCCCCTTCTCCCTTTCAGTCTAGAGCCAAACTTTCAGTCACTTGTATTTCCACTAAAGTTGATGCTACCTTATGTCATCAACTTGTAGCAAAACTTTTATATCTGACCCATACTCTTCCTGACCTTTCCTTTGTTGTTGGCCTTATTGCTCGGTTTATGCAAAACCCACATGAAAGTCATTGGAAAGCAGCTAAAAGAATACTTCGTTATGTTTGAGGTACAATTTAGTTTGGGATTCATTACTGTGCAAAAGAATCTCCTCTATTGGTTGGTTTCACTGATTCTGATTGGGATGGTGACCCTAATGATCGGAATTCTACTGCAGGTTATGTGTTCACTCTTGGTTCAGGACCTATTACATTGGCTTGCAAGAAACAAAGTTCCATTTCTCTTTCTTCAGCAGAAGCAGAGTATCGTGGTGTCGTAGAAACTAGTAAGGAAGCCCTATGGCTTCGTCAGATCCTGTCGGAGTTTGGCTTTCAACAGCAACATTCGACTACACTTTGGTGTGATAATCAAAGTGCCATTCAACTATGCAAAGATCCAGTCCAACATCAGTGCAAAAACCACATTGAACTGCACATGCACTTCATCGGAAAGCTCATTCATGACCATGTTCTTGAAGTGCAATATTGCTCAACAGATGATCAAGTTGGAGACATCTTTACAAAGGCTCTCACAGAGGCGAAGTTTACTAAACTTCGATTTATGGTTGAGTTCAGGAAGTTGTCACTAAGGGGAGATAGGATCTAATGCCTCCTTCCTTCTCCTATTGTGTCATATTTGTACATCCTTCAATCCTATCCTAAGTTGTTCTTAAGGGGGGATGTTAGGATATTCTGACACATAGGAAATAGTTAAGTATAACTTGGTCTAGTGTAGAGTTAGGTAAAGTGTGTTTATTTACTATGTACTTTTGTAACTTACAATCTGACAGTCATGATATGTAGTGATCCAATAGTTCATTCTCTCCTCGGTATTACTGACACATGATCCGTGGCTTAACACCCGATTGGTCCATGATCTCTATTTAAAGAGCATGGAGGGTCATTTGTAGGGTACCCATTCATGAGAGAATCTTATGTAAATTTTCATCCTTTATTAATAAATTGCCTGAAGTGGCCATGTTGGCTCAGGTCATGGACTGTTTCCCTCTTTGAGGGTTTTAACCACGTCAATAATACTTGTGTATTGATCTGTGATCTGTTTGTGAGCGGTGTCCTTTGGTGTTCTGTCTGAGGAACTTACCCTGTAAATTCCTACACTTGAGGCCTACTTTGGTTGATATAACTGAGTTTTTCAGTCACCCCTTCAGTTCCTTGATATACAAATTTCAATCCAGGCAGAGAAGGGCACTTTTCTGTGGAGTGGTTCTCCTCAAAGGCTGAGCAGATCTCTATAAGATTCAATGTGAATTCTTTCCTAGGGTTCCTTCTTGTTAGGCCCCTATACTACTAGTGTAACCCCTTATTGTAATTAGTACAACCGCCTTATTATATTGTTGTACCCATGTAGTCCCCATATTGTTACTATTGTGCCCCATAGAAGCCCACTATTCTTATTATTGTGCCCTTACATTATTATTGTTATGTCGGCTTTGATTATATTATGACCCCTTAGACTCTTATATATAGAAAGGAGGTCTTGTCATTCGTATCATCCAAGAATTGTTCATTTGTGTAATGTAAAGGAGGTTTCCCCCTCGAAGAGGCTAAATTCTAAGGTGTTCAACTATCTTTTCTATCTTTTTGTGAGTTGGTTTCATAACATTTGGTATCAGAGCTTTGGATTCTAGGGTTTCGCTGCTCTAAACAGGTCATCGTGGCATTTGTGCTATAAATTTTTTTCTACAACGTTTCAGGCGCTAAAAAAAAATCCATTTGGGCTACAATCACTCTGAAGCTCGGGTCCAAAATTCAGATCCTTTCGTGCTATATTTGCAGAGATATGATCTGAGGAAGTTGGCCTTTTTGCAGACTCCCGAATTTCATTCCAAACAGGTGACTTGGGGAAAATCGTCATCACTTTTTTTTTGAGCATCAGATTGAAATTTCGTAAGAATTTATAGAAAGAGGACGGACTGTAGCTTCCTGTGTATATTTTTCAGATACTAAGGTCAAAACAGTGACACGTGGCACTTCGTACAAGTTTGCTCTTCAGGAAAGGTCTATAATTAGGTCATCTTGGGAGATTGTGCATAACTCTACCTTGGAGAATCTAAATTCGATCAAACTGGTGGCATTGGAAAGAGGACACAGAGGGCTACTGCATGTCACAATTTCAGAACTGGAAGAACCGAAATTACAAAGTTATAGTCATTTCAAGATCGAGCTCCTAAAATCAAGAAAAAGCGATATGAGGAAGTTTGATGGCAAGGATCCGGTAAATTAGATACTTCAGATGGAGCAATATTTTGATCTACATGGTGTACCATTGTTACAAAAGGTATGTATTGTATCTTCATATTTAGAACCAGATCAATTTTTATGGTATAAAGGGATTTGTTCTCGTAAACAACTTGTTACGTGGTCAATTCTCACGGAGGAAATGATAGCACATTATGAGGATACAAAGAGCAACACCTTCTTCAGAGAAACACCACAACAATTGGAAAGAGAAAAAGGGATTTGTTACAAATTGGAAAGTAAAATTATGGAAACAAGGAAGTTTACCCCTCACAACTATAACAATGGAAGTGTTGTTTCTCCTAGCCTTCCACAACCTACAAGGGTTACACCACAACAATTGGAAGAAAAAAGAAAAAAAGGGCTTTGTTACAATTGTGATAGCAAATGCACTAAAGGTCATAAGTTAAGCTAGAGAAAGAAATTAATTTACATAGAGTATGAAGAGGAGGAAGAAAAGGATCAAGAAAATCAAAAGAAGAGGATATGCACCAAGACACAACCCCAGAGAAAGAAAGAAATGAATCTGACAATATCGTGTAAAGCATGGGCAAGAATTACCAACTCCCTAAAATCTCCAGATAGAAGGCATATCAAGAAAAAAAGGATCAAGAAGTGAAAGACCACATCGAGAAAGAAGAAATGAATCCAACCATATCTTGTAATGCATTGGCTGGAATTACCACTCCTCAAACTATCAAGATAGAAGGACATATCAAGAAGAAAAATGTTCAAGAAGTGAAAGATCACATCGAGCATCAAGAAATGAATCCGACCATATCTTGTAAAGCATTGGAATAAATTACCACTCCCCAAACCGTCAAGATAGAAGGACATATCAAGAAGAAGAAGGTTCAAACAGTGAAATATCAGGAAGAAAAGTATCAAGAAACATCAAAAGAAAAGGATACTCACCAGGAACCAACCCCAGTGAAAGAAGAAATGAATCTGACCATATATTGTAATGCATTCATCGGAATTACCACTCCTCAAACTATAAAGATAGAATGACATATCAAGAAGAAAAAGGTAATAGTGTTTATTGATTCGGGTAGTACCCATAATTTTATTAATTGTAAGATAGCCAAGGACTTGAATTGCTTCCTAGATACAGCACCAGAATGTCAAGTGACGGTTGTAAGTGGAGGAACCATAAATTGCTTTGGAAAGTGCCATAATATCAAGCTATCCATAGGAGAATATATATTGAATAGCCCCATGTTTTCCATTCCAATGGGTGGTTCTAATGTTGTACTAGGAGTCCAATGGCTAAAATCCTTGGGTACAATAGCTTTTAATTTTCAAGAACTTTTTATGAAATTTTCTTCAAAAGGAAAGGAAGTTGAATTAAGTGGTATCACAAGGAAACCAAGAAAGATAATCAACTTTGATGGAATGACAAAGCTTCTAAATAAAGAACAACGAGGCGTAATTTCACAATTATTTTCGCTAACTGTTCGCACATCGAAATCATGTATTTCTCTAGATCTCCAAGAAGTCTTGGACAATCATTCCTGATTATGTCATTTGTTGCCTCCTTATCTCCATCCCTTTCTGCTATGTCTGCTATCTCAAAATCGGCAGATGCTTGTCCTTCATTATGCAAGGGTGCATCATGTCTACCTCTTGATGATTCTCCAACTTGAATTTCCTTTTCACTGACAGCCTCCCTAGGCAGTATTTTTGCTTGAGACCTAGTTCTAGGTTTAGTTCTAGGTATTTCTTTTTCAATTTTAGGAGAAAAAACTAACCTTTACCTCTACTGTATGTCTTTGAAATCTCTTCTCTAGGCTGATTTTTTGTCACTAATGGCTTGCTTGATGATCCAACTGCTTGAGGTATGGATGATGATAAGGGAGTGCTTTGACTCTTTGGCTGACTTGAGGTAGGTAGAAGGGAAGCTACCTCCAAGAAGCTTTCCCATGACATGTTGATCTGTGCCAGTTGGTGGAGGACTATTAGCTTTACTAAGGCATGATGAAAAATATTAGCTAGATGGTTTCTTCCCTTTGATTACACCTTCTCTATCATATTTACTAAACTTCTAAACAAGTAGTAAGGTAGTTTGAGGGACTTCTGAGAAGTGAAATGCATCAATAACCTGATGTGATACTGATACAACCTGCTAAACCTTCCCTCACAAGTGAAGTAATTCATGATAGTCTTCATCAAGGGGTTGTACTTTTCCAACTACTGACTGCTAGGAAACATATGAGAAGGGGACTCCTTGTATTGTGGTTTCAAGAACATCTTATGGTGCTCTAGGTCTAAATCCATCCCCTTGAACCAAATCTCACCTTCATTAGGGATAGTGGTTACTAAAGCTATGATATCTGCTGACACCAAAAATTTCACCCCTACTATATTGACATGGTCTCTCTCGAAATTAATGGCAAATAAACCTATTAGATCATGATGATAACCCACCTCTTGCACTTTCTTACAAAACCCTAGACAACCTACCTGCTCAAATGATCCTCTTAGGAAATCTTATGAATTAACCTCTTGCATATAAGTTGGATCATATGTCGAGATATCTCCTCCCTTAAACTTCCTTTTTCACTAGTATCTACCATGTTTGGCTTTACTTTTGACAGAAAACCCTAGTTTCAAACAAGAATGGGCAAGGGGACTGAGCTGCAAAATAAGGTTGAATGCGCAGCAACTTGAGGAGAGGGAATGAAGGGGAAGGGGAATAGGATAATTTATGAGGAAATTATAGGGGTAGGGATATGTGTGAGGAAGGCAATGGAAGTGGAATTTCTCAAATTGAGTGAGGAAAGAGGGGTGAAAAATGGAAAACAAGGTTCTAGGCCAGAAGCGCGGCAACTGGCTAGGGTTGTGAGGGAAAATGATAAAATGAGTGAGTTTGAGTGTGGGGAATGATGGGAAGTATTTGATGAGGGTAATTAGGGATGTGAATACTTATAAACAAAAGGATTTCTCTATTAAGTGAAGCAAGTGACCATAAAAATGAAAAGCGCAGCTAAACCCTAGGCAAGGAATTTAATCATCTTTCTGAGGAAATTGACTGCATCAAGGGTTTGTGAAGGCCCCACTTACTTGTTTAGAGATGATTTGAACAACTGAGATGGAGATTGAACCTATTCTTTGCTCCTTTTGGCCTCCAAATCAAAATTGCAACAACTCTGCCAGAAACGCAACAAACTGATGAAACAAGCAATTGATGATGAATTTCAGAGTTCTGATGGATGTGGTGAGTCTCACAATGGTAGAGAGGATCTCTTGGAGCTTTTGGAAGGATAGAATGAAGTTTTAAAATGCTATGATTCTCCTTTATAACTCAAAAACTCGATTTTTGGCTTGATGATTGAATGACATCATGTGTACTTTTTGATAAAATGACTATTGATTGATTTGACTACAACATTATTTCTTCAAAAGGAAATGTTTCTTTGATTCACTTTATTCCCTAATTTGTAACTCCCATGATGATGACCAAAATGGATGACATGACTCCCTTGTTTGATATTGATGACTGATATAATGACGACAATCCAATGAATATCCTAGACCATGACCTATATGGTGACCCACTAACTCTTTTGATGACCTAGGATAGGGAATGATGACATGACCATGATGGGTGATGGTGACCTTGAACAAGTGGAGGGAGTAGCAATGATACTTAGAAAAATGACTTTGGGACCTTTTGACAACTAGGAAAGATGTCAAATTTTATTTCAAAATATAATAATTTGACCCTAAGACCCTATCCACAATATGAAAAAGTACATTTGATCACTGTGACTATTGGACACTAATAGTCTGCATGGAGTAACTGTAGATATTGAAGGTGTAAGAGAAATCACATATTTTGAAGTTATTGAGATAGTAAATGATAGTAATCCATACCCAGCGTTGCTCATGATTAATTGGGCCTTTCACATGAATGAAATCATTAATTTAAAGAAGTGAAGCATGGTATTTGAAAAGAATGGTCTTCGAGTGATTATTTTGTTGGATCCAGTAGAAGGTGCACGATACACAGAACCAAACTGTGATTACTATGAAGATGAAGACATTGAGCACATATATAAGCTAATTGTGTGAAATGAAGATTAGATCAATCCCATTACGAATGGAAGGATCAGCTGGGAGAAGGATAGATCTGCCAATCAGATTTAGATGAAGAGTTAGAAAACTTGGAAAATCAGTTGCATGAGGTCTCTACACTCCAATGTAATCAGCTTACAAAGTCATTACGATGTATATCTACTGAGGTACGTAATTTGCCTTATTATGATGTCTTGGATGATGTCAATATATTTCTTGACCATTTTGAAAGCAACGTAGCAGAGAAACATTAGTTCCAAGCCTGCATTGCGAGCTACTCCTGCAAGATGGTGGGGTACGCACAAGGATAATTTTATTGACTGGAAGGAATATCGTAGAATGACGCGATTAAGATTTGGTTACGCAAACACCCAACTCACTGAAAAGTACACAAAAAAGGATGATCTGCGTGAACATCTGGCTCGATGGACTAAGGCATGGGGATTGATGGTAGACCCTGCTAATATTGTTGTAATTATCAATTTTGATCCCCCTAGAAATGTAAAGAAGCTACGTGCAACTTTGGGACATACTGGGTACTACAGGAAGTTTATTAAGGCATACACGTAGATCACTACGCCCATGGATAAGTTGTTAAAGAAGGATGCTCCGTTTTGTTGGGATGATGACTGTTAGAAGAGCTTGGATACCCCGAAGGAAAAGATGGTTACAACAACAATCCTAGTATTCCTGGATTGGAAGAAGGAATTTCATGTGCATGTGGATGCGTCTTGTATAGCATTGGGAGTCGTCTTAACTCAACTAGGGGAAGGAGTTATTGATCACTCAATTGCCTTCGCCAGTTGAAAACTATCTAAGGAAGAGAAGAACTATTCAACCACCGAGCACGAAGGATTGGCCATGGTTTATGCATTACAAAAATTTAGGCATTATCTGCTAGGTGCGCACTTTAAAATGTACATGGAGCATTCTTCTTTGAAGTACCTGGTCAATAAGCCTATGTTGGGGGGGGGGGGGGATTTGTAAATTGTTGGTCCTTTTCTAGGAGTATTATTTTGAAGTGATAGTTAAGCCCGAGAGATTGAATGTTGGACCGGATGACCTCTCTCGAATCGAGAATGGCGAAGAACCCACAAATATTGATGAAGGATTGCCTAATGCATAACTCTTTACTGTCAGGGTTGTGGATGAGCATTTTGCAGACATTATTCATCTTTTATCTACTCGCGTAGCTCCTGAATGTTATACGACACCACAAAAGAAGGAATTAGTTGCTAGGACTACAATTTTTTTTGTGATTGCATGACAATTATATAAGATGGGGTCAGATGAAGTTCTATGACGCTATGTACCTGAATTTAAAAGAAACAATATTCTAGCTGAAGCACATTGTGGTGTCACTGGAGAAGACTACGTAGGCAAGGTAACTGCGCGTAAGATCCGGCAAGTAGGATTATAGTGGGCTACAATACATAAAGATTCTAAGGAGTACTGTAGTGTGTGTGATCTGTGTCAAAGAATTGAGAGGCCATCGAGAAGGGATGAACTGCCATTAAATACACAAGTCGTGCTACAAGCATTTGATAAATAGACAATTGACTTCATTGGACCTATTCAGCCACTAGGGAAGAAGAAGGGAGCATGTTATATTATCACTGCAACAGAGTGCTTAACCAGGTGGGCCGAGGCACAACCTCTGAAGGATTGTAGCATGGATACTGCTGAAAATTTTATATTTGAATTTATTCAGTCAAGGTTTGGATTCCCGAAGATTTTGATGAATGACCGAGGTTCACGCTTCTTGAATGAGATGATTGTGGCTTTAACAAAAGAATTCAAGGTTTACCATAAGAAGAATATGTTGTATCATTAATGAACCTCATCATTGGGTAACTATATGGACCTTGATACACCTCCAAGCTTATTTAAATCAACTCTTCTCATAATTCCTTACATATTTTAATCATATTTTTCTTAATGAGATGAGTAAAAGTAAGATGTTATGTCTAGTGGTCTAATGTGCATTGATTGTAGGTTTTTGAGAGCAAATCATGGAAATTTTGCCTAATTAAGGGAAGAAACTCGAATGAGACAAGGAGGAGAGATTTTAGGAGATAGATCCTCCTCGTTTAATCCTAACTCATTCGAATATTCATCCATCAAATCACACGCTTAGAGTTGCAAGCAGCTGAGTCATGAATATCAAAAGGCGGTTGAGCCAGTGACATTTAAGAGACAGTTCATCTTGAGTTTGGGAGCCAAGCCTCCCTAGATTTAAGAAAGCCATTAGAGACTTTAGTTGTATAAATAAGGAGGCCTAGAGCCTCATTAGGATTTGGATTTTTGATGTGATAGCACTAAGCATTTTTTAGTTCAAGACTTGTGGAAGACATTGTTATGTAATTTTTCTGTTATGTTAATCAGAATGAGAATTTCATTGATCCAGCACTGAGTTGACTCAGAGGGATGAAGCTCTTCGGTTAGGGCCCAACCCTAGCAAAAAAGGCTCCTCTTCTTGTACTTGTATGCTTAGTTGATTTCATAGATCAATTGTTGAATTGGTTTTAACATTATTTCATTGCAAGTAGTTTAGGATTTGATTAGTTTGCTTCCATTTGTGCATTGATTTAGCAGTAGCTTAGAAAGATAAAGGAGTGCCAAAAATATGTTAGTAGGTGGACTTGGCCTCACTTCTCCCTTCAGGGACCATGGTTTGAGGAAAAAACTCCTATGCAGCCCCAAAAAGACAGAATTATGATTTCTCATGGAATTTAGGGTTTTCTGCTACTTAGGCCAACATCTTGTCAGTTTTCAAAAATAGGATTCAATTGTCATTTATGATATCTTCAGCCTTGCATTAGATCTCATATTGTTTCACATTATTCTACAATATTTTCCATGCATGAAATAGGCAACTAGATAATGAAATTTTGTTTTCTTAGTTGTTTGAAAATATTTCTTGTTTGACATGATTCATGGATAAATGTCAATGATTGATGCAGTGCAGGAGTTTCAATAGTGTAGGGAGATCTCATAACCAGCAACCCCAACCTAACCTCATCCATCCATGATCATAAAAGGCCACTAAGTCCCTCTCCTAATTCATCATTCCATAAGAACAATTTTCCAGGGTTGTTGAGAAAATCTAGCCATCTTACGAACTTCGTTTTGAGCTCTAAAGGAGTCCTAGCCACTCCCTTTCCTTCTTTCTAGCACCATTCACCTTCCCTAAGCCATACACTACCTTCCAAATAACTCTTATTTCTCTCGGTCGGATCCTGTAGGAGCATTAGGACATCCTGTAGGAAGCATTAGGAGATCCTGTAGGATGACTTGTAGTGGCATGTTTTGAGGCCAAAATGTGGAAAAAGCATCTAGGAAGATAGGAGAAGACCCCTACTTGCCTCCCAAGCCATCTGACCTTTCACCACCATCTCTAACCCACCTGCCAAATCACCAAGAGGATTTAGCAATCATATGTTTCACACAAAAAAAAATAAAAGGGAAAAAAGAGTTATTGTGTTCATTTACATGCACAGCAGTAGAGTGTTTGGTATTTCAAATTGCATGCCTAGGATAGTAGGATTACACACATGTTAACTTAGCATTCTTTTGAAGCAAAGCCTCTTAGCAGTTAGTTAGATGAATGGTGTGTTTGAGCATTTGATTTCAGTCTTTCCTTACTACTGTAGACAAGATTTCAATTAGTGAAAATTTCCCCTTTCCTCATTGGTAATAAAGCTTCTTCTGAATGAATAGGAGGCTGGTTTGAGAAACCATAGTGGTCTATCGCTAGCTTAGCAGTGACAAAGAGTGGACCCATCGCATCTGCTTGTGTATACAACACTTTCATCTCCAAGTTTGGACGAACCCCGGGTTGATAAAGTAAAGTTGGTAGCCCTAGGAGTTGTAACATTCTTGCTACAATACTGGTGGTCATCACTTTTTGGCATCGTTACTGAGGAGGTCTCTGAGTAATATGTGATTTCTTCTTTCTTTCTGCCATTTCTTATCTCTGACATTCCACTATTAGCTTCACTTCTGCAAAAGTGATTGTAAGTTGGTTTTCTTTATTTTCTATTCTGCAAGTGAGATTTCATTCAACAGTTAGTTTCCATTCAGTTTGTTATTTCAATTCTGCAATTAGTCTCAAAGCTTGAGAAAAACCACAAAACAAAGCAAAAACACTTCTTTCATACCTCGTAGGAATAGGGATAACTTAGGAAAATTTCTACCAAATACCCCACCCACTTCAAACAACCAACCTTCCCTCTTCTTCCGTAGCTGTGAATGAAAGGACCCCTTAGGCGAGCAACCACAGATATTTGAAGAGCCCACAGGGGGAGAAGAAGAAGAAGGACCCATTCCAACTGACCTAATGGCTGAAAATACAAATGACAGAGGAGATAGAGAAAGAATTGAGGGTGCCATTCCCATCAGACAAACTAATGGGGATACCAAGATGAAAAACTTAAGCCCCTCTTCTCTTCCTCATTTCCATGGCCTAACCTCAGAAAATCCAGACACTTTCTTGTTTGAGTTCGTTGTCATATGCAGAACTTTTGATTACACCACTGATGAGCAGAAGTTGAAACTATTCCCATCCATTCTCAAGGATGCAGCTCTGTGCTAGTTCATGGGTTTACGTGGGGATAGAATCACAACCTAGGCTCAGATGCAGCAAGCATTCAACAACAAGTATCGAGACTACTACAGGTCCAAAGACACTAAAGAGGAAATTTTTAGGATGACCTTGGGGCATGATGAATCCCTAGAGGATTATGAAGAAAGATTCCAGCTTAGCTACAAAAGGGCCAGGTGCACACTTGATCCTGAGTCACTGAAGCTAGTCCTACTCTGAGGGGTAAGGGAAGATCTTCTGGATACCCTAAACTTGCTAGCAGGAGGGGACATCTACCAAATACCCTATGAAGATATTAAGACTGTCTTTAGGAATCATTCTAGGGTAGTTAGGAAAAAGGATCGGGGTAGTCAACCAATGGCCAACTCATCCTCTTCCAACACATCCATAAAAGGTGAAATTGGAAATATGCTGGAAGATTTCAAGAGTGAAATGATGCAAACCCTTGCCCCATAGATGGACACTATGCACATCAAGAGAAACCAGGAGGAAGCAGAGAGAGCATTAACCATATTCTGCCCTAGATGCACACAGAGGCACTCTAGGAATGAATGTCCATTAAACCTGATTGAAATCTACTCTATCTGTGAAGAAAACCACTCCACAGACAAGTGCCCTTCTCTACTTGGACTAAAATCTATGTATCAGGGAACTAAAGGGGTGACTAAACAACTCTGCTACATAAATCAAAGGAGATCCCATGGACCTCGGCCATACTAGCAGGGCATGCAAGGGCCATCCCATGCATATTACAACCCTAACCAGAGCACATCCATTCCCTCTTGGGGCCCCCCTACTCATCCCTCCTGGTCTACACTCCCTCCTTGGTCTTTTTCACCTCAGTACCATTCCTAATTGACCAACTAGTCGTTTCAGCCATATACCTTGCCACAACCTCAGTGGAATGCACCACCCTAGGGGTGGAGGCCCCCATAAAACAATGCTCCAGCTTTCTTGCCTTCACCACCTACTCAACCATAGCTTTTACACCGTGCTCCACCTAAATAGCCTCATATGCCTGCCCAACCAAATCTGAACCTGAACAACAGACAGGCACAACAAGTATATAGTGGAGAGACATCATATCCTACTTATGATGTGGAGATTCAAGAAATCAACCTAAGATCTGGGAGAGTACTCCCTGACAACAAACTCCACCTCCACCTAGGGAGAGTGAGGAGGAAAGAGAGGAAAGCATGCCTAGATTGAATCCACCACCATTTCCTAAAAGATTAACTCATCAAGTCCAACCTACCCCAGAAGAGAATGAAATTATAGGTGAAATGAAAAGTTTATGTGTCAAAATTCCACTTCTCCAAGCCATCAAGGATGTACCTATTTACAACAAAATGATTAAAGATAAGTGTTTCAAACATCCAGGGAGGCGAAAAAGAGACACCCCTACCATTAATCTCATTGGATAGTTGTCTGACTTAATTCTGGGGAAGGTAATTTTCCCAAAGTATTTGGACCCTGGAAGCCCTATAGTATATGTGCACATCAATGGCACCATTGTCCCATTAATTAATCTTTGTCACACTTTGATTAATCTTGGAGCTACCATTAATGTAATGACTAAGGAAACCATGCTCAAACTCAATCTTCAAGGTTCATTAAGAATGACCACAACAGTCTTGCAACTTGCAGACTGTTCCACTCTAACCCCTAAGGGGATTGTTGAGGATGTGATGGTCTCCATTGACTCCTGGGAGTACCCTACAGACTTCCTAGTTCTCCAACCTGACTGGTTATCCTCTCATACTTGGGAGGCCTTGGTTAGCCACTGTCGATGCCTATATCAGCTGTAGGGATGGAAATATGACTATCAAAAATGGGCATCTATCAAATCAGTTGGTCTTGTACCATCCTACTCAACCGTCTGTAGAACATGACTTACCTTTATGGCTAGAAGAGGAGGAATAAGATGAAATCTACTCGGCGCAACTCTATACCTTACTGCCATGGGAGGAGGACATCCGGATGAATATCATTTGATTGAACACATACTCCAAAGTCCAACTCCCAACACCTTGTCCTTAGAGGAAGTCGTAAAGGAAACCAAGAGAAACCATCATATTGATCTATGCTTAGTTGACTCAAACCCTACCCATGTCAAAACAATAGAATTCGGCCTTGAAAGAACTTTGAAAATCAACCCCTCTCTCTCTGTACACCAAGAAGAATCCAAGTACTTAAAGAAGCCAAGTACACATCCCCACCTTTAGCTGAGGTGGTTTTTGCGTCTGCAGAAGGAGCATCATCAGATCCCTTTCCTTTGTTAGGAGCTTTAGATTTACAGTCTCTTTTGTAGTGCCCTTCCTTTCCATATTTTCTAGCAAACCACCTTTACAGGTTTTCCTAGAGATTTAGATCTCCCACTCGATGACTTATTTTTGTTTTTGTTCTAGGACCGTCCTCGTACAGAAAAGGCATCACCATTCTGAATCTCCATATTTTTCCATCTCATCTTCTCCATCAGCAAGGATGAGACTATTTCATCAAACTACAAGGCAGTTGCATTTCTACCTATTGCAATAACCAGACTATCCCACGAATCTGGTAGAGAACACAACAAACTGTTGCACTTATCTTCATCTAAAGTTTTAATATCAATAGATAATAACTAACTTACCACAGTATTAAATGCATTCAGATGCTCTGTCACTGAGTCTCCATCTTTCATCCTCAGGTTATACAACTTTTTCTGTAGGAACAGTTTATTCACCAAAGACTTAGATTGGTACAAAGTCCTCAACTTGTCCCACAAAGCCTTAGTCATAGCTTCCCCTAATACATTCAGCAATACTGAATCTGAGACACACAATCGTATTGTGCTCTTTGCCTTCCGATCCAACTTCTTCCATTCTTCATTGGACACTCTCGTTGGTTTAGTACGCGGATCTACCGCGATCCACTGATCTTTATCCACCAATAGATCATCCATATTGAGTTTCCACAACTAAAAACTCTGACCATTAAATTTCTCGATCTCTATCTTTCCACTACTCACCATCTTCTTTCACCACCAGAATCGATCCCACAGATCTCCCATTGAACAGGGTCACCACAGGCCCGAGTGAAACCCCTCAGCAACAAAGGCGTCCCCTTGAAACCAAAACAACTCTGATACCAAATGTAGGTTTTAGCCCCATACAGAAACTACCTACATACGAATTCTAAAACATAGAAAATAAACAATGCGAAAGCATAACACATAAAACACATATATTTTCACCTGGATCCCAAAACTGGGACTACCAGTTTGATTTTTCATTATGTTCCTTTCAATGTTACAATACATATTTATACATGCCAAAGCATCCAATACCATGGACCGAAAACCATTGCGTCCAAAACCATGTGTGAAAACCATGCACAAAACCATGGGTAGGTCTGCCCAACCTAATATAGGGTCTGAAAAAACTTTCTCGAGGCGCTGCCCCGGACCCCGTAGAGGGGGGCTAACCTCCCCCCTCAAACCCCTCATTGTGAAATCAGCGCAATGAAGGGGGAGCTCTGCCCCCATCTAACCCCCCGATTAACTAGGGGATCTAGTCGTGGAAACAATATAACACAACCCAAAAACAAGCTCGTTATTACTGGCCCACTCTTCACTAGGATGTGAGGAGGTATACTAGTTAGTGTGATCAGTGCCAAAGGATGGGGAAACCTACCCCAAGGGATTAAATGCCTCCACAACCTCAAGTGACTTTCCAGCCATTTGACAAGTGGGGCATGGATTTTATTGGACCCATTGACCCTCCATCCAAGAAAAAGAAGTACATCATTATGTGCACTGACTATTTAACCAAGTGGGCTGAAGTCAAGGCCATCAAAGCAACAACAGAGGAGAAAGTGGTTGAGTTCTTAAGGGAAAATGTATTTTATAAGTTTGGGTACCCTAGAGAACTGGTCATTGATCAAGGCATCCATTTTACATCTCACATGATTGAAAATCTGTTAAGCTAGCACAAGGTCAAGCATAGAAACTCCACTCCTTACCACCCACAAGCTAATGGGCAAGTGGAGGTAACCAATAGAGCGCTGGAAGGAATTCTAACCAAAGTGATTAGCAGCAGCAGAAAGTACTAGGAAGATAGATTAGTTGAGGCCACTTGGGCCTACAATACCACCAGGAAGACCACCACTGGATTCACTCCTTATGAGTTGGTCTATGGGAAGAAGGCCCTATTTTCCATTGAATTTGAATCCAACACCTAAGAATGGTAGCACAAGTATATCTAGATATCACGAGGGCACAACAAGAGAGATTGCTCCAGCTGAATGGGTTAGATGAGTTTAGAATGCAAGCGCTCCTACACACAGAGGTGACTCAAGTTCAAAGAAAGATTTGGCATGAGAAGAACATAAAGGAAAAATAATTTCAAGAAGGTGATTGGGCTCTATTGTATGATTCCAGATACAAGGATTTTAAAGGCAAGTTAAGGACTAGATGGTTAGGGCCTTATGTCATAGAAAAATTTCATGATAATGGTTCAATACAGATAAGAACCATTGATGCAGAGGCTATTCCTTTACTTTTCAATGCGTACAGATTGAAGGTCTACAAGAAGCCCTTGTAAAAGTAAGAATTCATCAATGGCATCAGCAAGACAGTGATGTTGGTGGAACAAGTATCAGCTTCTACCCCATCAAGTCCCTACAAAAAAGAAAAATGAAAAAAGAGAGACTCAGGTGAAAACCTCCATGAGGCACCTGAGTCCCACTGTTGGGTTGAAAACCTCTTGAGGCGGCCCAATGGTGTCGAAAAAAAAGAAAAAATAAAAAGATCTCTAGATGAAAACCTCTTTTGAGGCACCTAGAGCAAGAAGCTAGGATGAAAACCTCTTCGCGGCAGACTAGTTGTTTTTAAAACAAAAAACGAAAAAATATATAAAAAAGAGAGAAAAGAAAACTTTGAAAATTTTGTTTGCAGGTCAGCAGAAGGAGTATCAGAGCAATAAGAGAGGAGCATAAGGATCTATACAATTCATATTTTCATTCCTCCATCCCATATTCTTCATTATCCCATCAATCCCTCCATTTATGAACTCCTCCAACTCAGTTTACACAGAATCTATGTTGTCTACAGGATTCCCTGAAAACTTACATGAGGATCTTGTAGGAATCACAGTGGCTTGGGAATCCAAAGAAAAGTGGTCCTAGAGCAAGGGGATGACCAACCTATGTCAAAAAATAAAATGTTTACTCCACCACCTCATCACCATGCCTCTCACCACCATGTTTCCCTTGCATCCATTCAATAAGCCAATTCCAAAAAGGTTACAGTTTTTAGAGAAAAAAAAAACAAATAGAAGAGTGTGAGGATAAGGGGTCGATACCTGAATGCTATACCTGTCACTTACCAATCACTAGACCCCTTATCTACCCATGACAACAATCTTCATGGTCTAGAAGTGAAAAAAAAAATGAAAAGTTTAGGGGAGAGGCAGCTACAGGACATCCTGTAGGTTTCCTGTAGGAAATCTTGTAGCAACCTATCCCACAAAATGAAATTTCACAGGGTTGCAGTCATCTTCGACATAGAGATCCCAATGTCAAGGAAGCTCCTCTAGAGCTCAGCAGCAGAAGCAGGATCATTAGGATCACTCTTTAGTACCTTCACATCAAAGGAAACAAGCATGAAAAGAGGCCAATAATAAAAAATATGAAGCAAATACACAACATAGGGACATCATTCTCCAACAAGCTACATCATCAAGGAATCTTACCCATAGGTATGTCATATTACTTAATCTCTATCGTTAGCATAATATGATAAAAAAAGTAGGATAATGTAAGAGTTGGATTTATAAGAAAAGGTGGCCAGTTAACTTGGCCACCTTTGGCCAATTGACGAGGAGAAATCAGTAAGACCACTCCACACGTGGTAGCAGTCAAATCAGAGGAAAAAGGAGATAAGGCCAAAAATGGTTAAATTACGGATGATCGAATTGGGAGATGATTATGAGGTAAGGAGGAATGATGGAGTGATAGTGGGACCAACGGTCCAAAAGTGGTTGCTCGTACTTAGGTAGCCAACACACCATCCCACACGATCACCCATATGAGGAAATAAAACACTGATTTCCATGCAAAGGAAGCATTCACAATCTCAAGGATTTATTGAAACAAGGTTTCTCTCGGCCTCTTGAAGCAGTGTCTATAGGAAATACAATGAGCACTTTGCAACGCAGAAGAACCTACAGGATCCTACAAGAAAACCTACAGGATCCTACAGGGAGACCTACAAGATATAGAGCAGTCATCTATAGGATTATCAATGGGCATCTAGGGAGGAAAGATCAAAGGTTGGCTTCATCATATAATAACCAGGAGGTAGGAGTTATACCTTCCCACATTTTCCAGCTGAAAAAGTAAAGAAAAATCCTCCATTTGGTTAAGGAAATTGCAGTCTAGGAGAATTATATTACAGAGTTATCATTTAAATCTCTCACCCACTAGAATTTGGAATTATACCCATACAAACCTCCACAATTACCAAAGGAAAAATGACAAAGCATTTTAACAAGAGGGAACCCTCAAACACAATGAGAATTTATCAGCACACTCATGTAGTAGAAATCTTCACAAGGCACAATTGGATGGGTTTATTTGAAAAAATTAGGGTATACAATGATGAGGTGGCTAGATACTTTGCTCTCTCACTCAAACCCCTCACTAGGACCCATGCCATTGTTGTGGTGAAAGGACTCTCAGTAGAAATCACCCCTGAATTCATAAGCAAAATCACCATACTTCCTTTAGGGTTGCCTTGGAGAAAAGAATATAAGGGTAACAACACCCTTGAAAAGAAGTATTTTTATTTGTAAGGGGAGGAGGAAATGGAGGAAAAAAATGGGTTCAGAGGAGAAATCCTTCCATACCCTTGGAATGAAATTAGCTACCACCTCATTAAATATATATCGTGTGAAGGGAGATACAGTGTGGTGTATGGATACCATTTCAAGCTTCTCTAAGAGCTGAGATTTGGAGCAGACGCACCTCCTCAAAACAGACTAAGCATACCCTACTTTCCTCTTCAATCAATGATAGATATGAGCATCAAAGTGCAAGAAGGAAAACATCAACAAGTAGCCCATCATGGGTTAATCAAACTTATCCTACAAAATTCTCTCCAAAACCTAAGACTCCGTATTACATGGACAACTTTCAGAGACATGCAGGCAGAGGGAGAAATAAAAGCTCTTGAATATGACAAAAGCCCCACTTCTACTGAGAGGGATGAAGAGGAGATAGAGGAGGAAAAAGGGGAAGAAAAGGAGGATTAAAAAGAAGAAGAGACTAAAGAAGAAACAAAAGAAGAAACAGGTAAATAGAGTGAAGAACTGGAGGAAGAAGAGGAAGAGAAAGATAAGGATGAGAAGGAGAATGGAAAAGAGGAGACAGAATAGAAAGAATAATAGAGGTCTATAATTCAAGGCAAAGAAGGAGAAGAATCAGCAAGGGTATCTTCAAAACCCACTGAGAAAGAGGCAACATATGCTCTTACTGCCCTAAGTACATCTATAAAGTCAAAAGGCAAGAGACAAAGACAAAGACCATTGTACTTTAGGACAAGAAAAAACACAAGAATAAGGCAAGGAAGAGCTCAAACACCCACCAGAATTCCTATTGTCATTGAAGACTCACCAAAGCAATAAGAAAAGGTAGCTCCTCTTGAGAAAATTCAGGGAGAAGGATCATCAGGACAAGCCTCTCCCAAATATCCCATCACTTATGTTAAGAGGCCTGTCACCAGGTCTACCTCATCAAAAGGAAAAGGTTTCCTACAGGAGACACATAAGGACCTACAGGAAGGAGAGGCCATTCTACAGGAAAATCTTCTAAACGTACAGGAAACTTAGAAAATGGACCAAGAAGGTATCACTCAGCAAGAAACAAAGAAGGAAGACCCATAACTGAGGGAACCTAGTCCTCAACCTAACCTCAACTCTTACTACAGGTCATTGAAGGGGGTAGATTCATCCCACAGAAATTTTCCATCCCCTTATTCTTTGAGCTTGAGAAAGAAATGGCAAGAACACACAAGTGGATGCAAATTTCCGAATCCAAAGGAGTGGAGGATGTGGACATGGAGGAGAAAGTAAAGGAGATGGCCAAAGAACTAAGCATCATAAGGGACAGAGAATCAATGATGTAAGCTCCGTTGGAAGAAAATAATGCATGGCTGAGGGGACAGTTACAAGAAAGGGAAATTCAGTTGGAAACTATGCCCAGTTTGTCGTTAGAGGCAATCTAGTGCAGGATGCCAGCAAAGCCTTATGCCTTGTATCTTAAGGAACAGTGGCTACAATTCCAAATTAAGACTTTAGCACAAAGAGGTCCTATTCCCTTCCAAGACTATATACAATTCATTAATCTCTGTGATCAAAGCACCTTGGAAGATAGAGCAAAAATGTTTGAGTTTTACCTACACAACTTGGCCTTGACAGATTTGAATGTGTGGGACCCATTTTCAAAACTTGGGGACTTGAAATTGATGGCCTTGGTATCATGGATGAATCATGAGGAGGAAAGAGCTGTAGAGATGAAGAAGGTGATGGCAAGAGAAGAAACAAAATCCCTCATGATAAGAGCTGAGCAATCTAACCCAATGGCTGTCATCAACACCCACAACCTAATTGCAAATGATCCTAAGCTTGCACCTAGGTACCTTGCTACCCAAGACCAAGTAGTCACACACTTTAAATACATGTTCAGGTTGTTAGGAGATGAAAGCATGCAATCTTGCCAAAGGAGATGGAACACCTTGCCCTACAACCTGAAAATCAGAGAATACCATTCTCCTCAGAGAATGAGAGAGGCACTAAATAGAACACCCACGTACAAGAAAGCTCTACAAAGACTCAAAGTCAATTGGATTGGCCTGAGACTTAGTCCACCATTGCTCTTAGGAATTTTGGAAGGAAAGAAAGAAGAGGAAGAAAGAAAGTAATGGGAAGAGATAGAGAGGAAGGCAGGATTCTATTCACAGGAAGAAGAAACTATAGCAGAAGCATGGGATGTCAGGGAGACCACCAGAGCAATGAAGGACATGGATATATATTGAGTTGCTCATAGGATGAGCAACACTTTCAGTAGGGTGGTGATGATGAGCCTCGTCATTGGGTAACTATATGGAACTTAATACACCTCCAAGATTATTTAAATCAACTCTTCTCATAATTCCTTACATATTTTAATCATATTTTGGTTAATGAGATGAGTAAAAGTAAGATGTTATGTCTAGTGGTATAATGTGCATTGATTGCAGGTTTTTGAGAGAAAATCATGGCAATTTTGGCTAATTAAGGGCAAAAACTCAAATGAGAAAAGGAGGAGAGATTGTAGGAGATAGATCCTCCTCATTTAATCCTCACTCATTTAAATATTCATCCATCAAATCAAACTAGATCGGAGTTGCAAGCAGCCGAGTCATGAAGGTCAAAAGGCAGTTGAGCCAGTGACAGTTAAGAGACAGTTCATCTTGAGTTGGGGAGCCAAGCCTCCCTAGATTTAAGGAATTTGTTGGAGACTTCAGTTGTATAAATAAGGAGGCCTAGAGCCTCATTAGGATTTGGATTTTTGATGTAAGAGCACTAAGAATCTTTGAGTTCAAGACTTGTGGAAGACATTGTTATGTAATTTTTCTGATATGTTAATGAGAATGAGCATTTCGTTGATCCAACATTGAGTTGACTCAAAGGGTTGAAGCTCTTGGCTTAGGGACCAACCCTAGCAGCAAAGGCTATTCTTCTTGTACTTGTATGCTTAGTTGATTTCATAGATTAATGGTTGAATTGGTTTTAACATTATTTCATTACAAGTAGTTGTGGATTTGATTAGTTTGTTTCCATTTGTGCATTTCTTTAGCAGTAGCTTAGAAAGATAAAGGAGTACCAAAAAGCTGTTAGTAGGTGGACTTGGCCTCACTCCTCCCTTCAGGGATCATGGTTTGAGGAAAGAACTCATATGCATCCCCAAAAAGATAGAATTCTAATTTCTCATGGAATTTAGGGTTTTCTGCTACTTAGGCCAGAATCTTGTCAGTTTTCAAGAATAGGATTCAATTGTCATTTCTGATATCTTCAGCCTTGCATTAGATCTCATAGTGTTTCACATTATTCTACAAGATTTTCCATGCATGAAATAGGCAACTAGATAATGAAATTCTATTTTCTTAGTTGATTAAAAATCTTTCTTGTTTGACATGATTCATGGATAAATGCCAGTGATTGATGCAGTGCAGGAGTTTCAACAGTGCAGGGAGATCTCATGACCAGCAACTCCAACCTAACCTCATCCATCCATGATCATCAAAAGCCACTAAGTCCCTCACCTAATTCATCATTCCATAAGAACAACTTTCCAGGGTTGTTGAGCAAATCCAGCCATCTTACAAACTCTGTCTTGAGCTCTGAAGGAGTCCTAGCCACTCCCTTGTCTTCTTTCTCCCACCATTCACCTTCCCTAAGCCCTATGCTACCTTCCAAATCACTCTTATTTATCTCGTCTGGATCTTGTAGGAGCATTAGGACATCCTGTAGGAAGCATTAGGACATCATGTAGGAATCATTAGGACATCTTATGGGACAACCTGTAGTGGCCTATTTTGAGGTCGAATTGTGGAAAAAGCATCTAGGAAGATAGGAGAAGATCCCTACTTACCTCCCAAGCCATCTGACCTTTCACCACCATCTCTAACCCACCTGCCACATCACCAAAAGGATTTAGTTGTCATATTTTTCACACAAAGAAAAACAAAAAGGAAAAAAGATTTATTGTGTTCATTTACATGCACAACAATAGAGTGTTCCGTTATTTCAAATTGCACGTCTAGGACAGTAGGAGTACACACATGTTAAATTAGCATTATTTTGAATCAAAGCCTCTTATCACTTAGTTATAAGAATGGTGTTTTTGAGCATTTGATTTCAGTCTTTCCTTACTACAGTAGACAAGATTTTAGTTAATGCAAATTTCCCCTTTCCTCATTGGTAATCAAGCTTCTTCTGAATCAATAGAAGGTTGGTTTGAGAGACCATAGTGGTCTATCACCAAATTAGCAATGAAAAAGAGTGGACCCATCGCATATGCTTGTGTATACAGCACTGTCACCTCCAAGTTTGTATAAACCCTAGGTTGATAAATTAAATTTGATAGCCCCAAGAGTTGCAGCGTTCTTGCTGAAATACTGGTACTCATCAATCATCCCCAGGTGAAAGGAATTGTCGAAGTTTTCAAAAAGATCTTGGAGAATACCCTAA
>APFE030916887.1:15251-32181 GCA_000404065.3 Pinus taeda | reverse complement strand
TAATTTATGATTTAAAAAAGTATGACTCAATTGTATCAAGGATAACATTCATGTTGGGCCACACCAACCCTTAACAATGTGTTTTTTTTTGTATTCTAATAACCCTCATGAAATTTCACCTAAATATAATTGACTAAATCAAACATAAAATAAATTTAATTTATTATTATTTATATAAAATATATATAGTGGTCTAAATCTATTAAATGTATCTTGTAAACGACCATAAGCGGTCATTGGAGACGTTCAAGGATCTGTCGTTCATTGTAAAAGTCCAGGGATGACACACAAAATATATGGTCTGATCATAGTAATAATATAAATGATGATTATGGTGGAAGTGACATAGATGTTGAAAGAATATGCTCTAATTATGTTCATACTTCCACAAGTTGGATGATGTATGGAGATAAAACATCATTTAATTATAGTTGGGTTGCAGAACATGTTCCTATTTTATATAAACAATTATTTTTCAGTATGGCATGAGAAATGTACATCTATGATACTTTGTCTTACCTCTCTATTGCAATTGTAATAGTTCCCATAGAGCCTTCTTGTTTGAGTTGCAGAAGTCGACAAGAAAATATGTTTAATGCAATTGTGGGTTTTTGTGTTTGTGCATAAGGAGGTGGATTTGCACTAAATTTCTATGACAAGGCTTGCCCCAAAGTTTATAGTGTGGTAGAAAACTTATTTAGAGAATGATTTATCCCTCAATGTTTAACTGACTTGCAACAAATTCCATTTGTAGACAGAAATTTTGCCTTGCAATCGTTTGTTACAACTGGCAGATTGGTAGATTAGTGATTCTTGGCATTTTGTGGCCGCATAACTAAACCCATCAGTGCCCACCATAATACCATAATTTAAGCAAAGCCTTTGCATTAAAAAAAAAGAATAAGATGTAAAAAATATACTTACCAAGAGTTACTTCCCACCATTATTTTGGTAGGAGTACAATTATAAATGTGTAGACATCTCAATTTATTAGTTCCTACCAAATCAAGACTATAGGATTTGATTTGCCAATTAACCACTATTAATTTAGCATTAACCAATACGCGTTGTAATATCCTATACAAATTTTCTAAAGCATAATTTCTAAGTGTTATTAATTTTGTATTCAAAACATTTACATATACTAAAATTTAAACTATTTATATTCGGTGTTCCCTTCCCTGCTTTGGGGCTATGCTAGTATTAAAATTAACAGAGATAAAATATAATGATAAATCAACTCATAGAACTATGAAAAATAATATTAATAAATCTACAAAGATAAAGAGAGGATTGTTTGAGCTAGGAACCCAAGGAATATAAAAAGTTCTAATGGAGAATTATCATAAATTAAAATACCTCAGTGGAATCCATGAGGCATTCAAGGAGGAATGGAGACCTTTTCCACCCGAAGAGCTTAATAATTTTTTCTCCTGGTTCTTTGATTCCAATTATTGTAACAATATTTAAACGCAAAAAGATCACCATTTTTACAAACTCCAAAATAATACAAATATTTAAAATGACTTTTTTATCACCGGTTATCACAATTTACCTGCATTAGATAGTGTGGATAGTGTAGCTCATGGTTTTTGTGCACGGGCCCTGGTCTTATAAAGACATAAACTTATTTGGCTCAGCATTTTGATGTAAGTTTGTGTTAATTTTTTTGAAATTGATCAGTGCTTCTTTATTCACAATGATTGCCATTGGTAAAACTTTATTTAGATTTATTTTATTTCCTAATTCTTGATTGATAAAAGGTTGTAACTCCAACAAAAATCTAACATGAAAAAAACTGTGTGGATAGGACAAGGAGGCTCCCTTCCATATACACAATTTTATCTTAAAAGCATATACACGTGGTTATATTAAAAACATATTTTCCACTACTCACTTGGAAAATTAAACATATACACATGGTTATCTTCAAAACATATGGTTTCCAGTTTGAGTATTCACCCAAAAAAGTTTAAAGCATCAATTTGAGTGCATCAAACAATAGAGCCTTTAACTATCAACACCGTTATTGAATCCTTCGTCCGTTCTTTCAATTCGAGGCATTCTTTTAGTTTCTTAACATGTTGGAATCCACGAGGAATCAACATTTTGCTCCTGGAGTGAGGTGATTTAACTACCCATTATGAACTCATTTTCTTTAATTATGCTTCCATCTCTAGTAAATTCAAATCCAATTCACCCCTATTCTTACTAAACTCATTTGTTTGACGTTCAAATACTCCCCCATGTCAATGTAGATATTGTAAGCTTCCTTTCCATGATATTGATAGTGTCCTTTGTCTGGCACACTTTGACAACCGTGTCTCTCGATAACAGTACCCCTAGTTGCAAGGTAAGTGCCCTGCAAAATATTTATTTCATATCCGATTGAAAACATATTAGTCACTCATCTCATGAGATATGATATTGATATTGCAACATTGAATGACGTCATCCTTACCCAAAGGGCCAAAGAAGCAAAAATGTATTGAAAAGCTTGTAATGACGGCATGTGAACGGATTTTTAGGCCACGAGGTAACTCCTCAAAATGAATTGTGATCTTGCATTAAGGTTGATCATAGATATATACATGGAGGGAGAGACTCTTGGGATTCATCTCCTAGTGTATTTTCATATTCCAACTCTCCTTATTTTCTATTTACATTATTTTACACATATTCACCCAATTGTAAGGATTAGGTGTCAACATTCCCCCCATTAATCTGAAGGGATGTTGGTGAGTCCAAGCGTCATTATGAATATTTCAAACTTTTATCCTCCAATCGCTTTGGTGAACATGTTTACAATCTATTCATTTGTGAAACAATGGCTTAGATGGATTGTTTTGGCCTCAACATGGTGTTGAATCAGATGGTATTTTGTATTAATGTGCTTTGTTAGATCATGGAACTTTGAGTTCTTTTCCAACTTTATTGTAGAATGTTGTCAATCATGAGTGGAGTTGAATGCACTTGTTTCACCTGCAATTCTTCCAGAATTATCCTAAGCCACACAATTTCCTTTGTTGCTTTAGCTGATGCCACATATTCTACCTCTGTTGTGGAATTTGCTGGAACTAATTGTTTGTGTGACCTCTAGGAGACGACTCCCAATCCAAGACTCATAACATAACCTGAAGTAGATACCCTAGTTTCTTTATATCCATCAAAGTTTGAATCAGAGTATCCAATCAAGCTGAATTATCCCACCTGTGTATACTTAAGTCTAAAGTCTTGAGTTCCCTTCAAGCACTTTAGAACTCTTTTTGCAGCAAACCAATTTCCCGCACAAGGCTTTTGCATAAAGCTATAGATGATTCCAACAACAAATGAAATGTCTGGGCTAGTAGTAGTAGGTAGTTGAGACTTCCTACAAGTATTCTATACCTTGCTTCATCCTCAAATTATTTTCCTTCAGTGGATGTGATTTTCAAGTTCGGTTCCATTGGAGTAGTCAAAGGATTACACTCAGCCATGCCAAACTTATTCAATAGATCTCCAATGTACTTCTTCTAAGAGAGGTCATTTAAAAACCTGTCCTCAATTCCTTATTTATGGATGCAATATAGCTCTCATTATTCCCTGTCATCAAAATATCATCTACATACACCACGAGATATACAACTATTTTTCCAACTTTCTTGACAAACAAAGTCGCATCATCAAGATCATATTGTTTGAAGTTGAGTTTCAGAATATGCTTCGTTAACTTCTCATACCAAACTCACGGTGCTTGCTTGGGGCCATACAAGGATTTTACAATCTTGCATATTTTAATTTCTTGACGCTTTACAACAAATCCTTCTTGCTAGGACATAAAAACATTCTCTTTAACATCTCCATTTAAGAAAACAGTCTTTACATCCATTTGATGGATTTTCCAACCGTTTTGAGTTGAGAAGGCAAAGAGTGTCATATGTTAGCCCATTTTGTTGTGGGGGAACATTCTCCTCATATTAGACCCCTTCCTTCTGTGCAAAACGTTTTTCCACAAGCCTGCCTTTGTGCTTGTCAAGTGAGCTATCAAATTTATACTTGTTTGTGTAGACCCACTTGCAGCCTATTGGTTTGGTTCCCAATGGAGGATCAACCAACCTCCAAGTGCCATTCTTTATAAAGGCATCATACTCTTTCTGTATCACTTCTTTCAATTCATCATGAGAAGAGGCTTCTTTGAAGGAAGTTGGTTCAAAATCTGTAGACAAATTCAATTCACAATCATAAGAAACATCCATATCAACAGGTGAATCAAAATCGTCTACATCACCTCCATTATGTCTGGTTGAGGTTCTTGTTCCTGTCTTTCCAACCTCATTAGGACAAACACTTTCAAGTGTCTTTGTCAACCATTTTGGAGGACCTTTCTGAGATGGATCGGGATGCTCAGTTGACTGAGTTGGGGTTGAATCAATATTGAGTCTCCTAATTCTATTAATCACATCACTCAAAGTGTCATCAGTGGCACGAGCTTCATATGGGGGGAGAGTGTTTTAGAATAAGATTCCACAGATTGATTCAATATAGGAATCCCCCATTCAACATCTGGAATCTCATTATCAAATTCTTGAAAGTACTTGGCATGCCTAAATCTATCCAAGCGATCAACCTTCTGCTCAACAACATTGTAAACCTTGGAAGATTCAAGAAAGATCGCATCTCTAGACATTACAAATTTCTTATTAACTTCATCATAGAGATGGTATGCTTTGGAGGTATTTGAATACCCCAAGAAGATACACTTATGACTCATTACACTAAGTTTGTTTCTTTGTTCCTTAGGTATCAAGGCATAATAGGTGGAACCAAAGACCTTGAGATGCTTTACTGAGGGAATGTGGCCATACCACATTTCATAAGGAGTCTTGTTTCTAATAGCATTAGTTGGAAACCTATTCTTTATATACACAACGCATAGAACTGCATCAACCAAAAACATCAATTTTACATTCTTGAAAAACATCATGGAACATACCATATTTAATATTATCTTGTTCATTCTTTTAGCTACTCTATTCTGTTGGGGACTATAAGGTACAGTTGTTTGATGTTTGATCCTATGCTGGAGAAGATAGTTTTCAACTTCATTTGAAGTGTATTCTTTTCCATTATCAGTGCAAATAGAGCCAATATGAGATTGTGCATCATTTTCAATCCATGCACGAAAGTTCTTGAATGTTTGAAAAACATCAAATTTGTTCTTCAATAATGAAACCCAGCACATTCTGATGTACTCATAAAAAAATGTCATCATATATTTATTTTCATTTGCAGAAAGAATGGGTATTGGGCCACATCAGTGTAAATGAATAAGTTCAAGTTTTTTATGTGCTTTGGAATGTGAATTATGAAAAGATTGTTTGTTGTGCTTTCCTAAGATACAAGCATCACATTGCTTAAGTTTCCTATGAATTGTAGGCAAACGAGTGACACCACTTTTCTTCAACATACGAAGGTTGTCATAATTCAAGTGTCCAAATCTAGCATGCCATAAAAGACATGATGGAAATGTACCTCCATCATAATGAGAACTATATGAAAAGTTATGTATACGAGCAGAGGTTTCTGGCAGCTTCAAAAGTATTTCTTCTTCTATCCACATGATGACAAGTGAGCCATATGATGTTCTTTTCACCTTAACCTTCTCATCAAACATATCAATGGAGTGTCCTTCAATTTGAAATTGGACGTCATTTTGACCGATAGTTGATCTATATTTCACGTCAAAGCTAACGTCGAAAAATAATTCTAGGCTGGGTCAAGAGGGAGGTTATAAGCTACAAAATTTATCTATATAATAGAACATTTACCTTTTAGAAAGTTAAATTCATATTTTCCCTTCATAACTATTTATAGAAGCTTTTATGAATTCATATCTCTTCCCCACCATATTCACACAGAAATAAGGGTTGTGAAAATGCGTTAAAACTTGGCCCATGGATACCGCTTTCAAAATCAGGTTCCATCGGTCATCTCAAAAGTCTTCTTCTTTTACCTACGCGGTAGAGTGATTGCAACTTTATATTTTTGTCGTCATTACCTGCATGCACATGCGCATGCGCGAATACTAGTTCATATTTTGTCGTTCTGCGCAGGTGAAAGCTAAAGTTCCAGCTGTCTGGAGCCTACCATGTTCTCCCTTACTGTGCATGGTGTCAGATCGTATACCATATTCACTTCACCCAGACACACACAGATTTGGGCAACCAATAATTCTTATGCTATTGGGCCATTAATGCTTACCCGTATCTTATGCAGCACCATACCATGCCCATGGTATCGCCATGCCCATCCTGGGGCAGTGAATGCATTTGTGCGGATGGATATGATAGGTATAATTAGCAGTGAATGCATTTGTGCAGATGGATATCATAGATTGCCAGCTTCCATTTAACACTAGTCATATCTACCTGCACTAATTCCCCGTTTTCCGTCGTCTAGATGAATGAATTCCGCCTTTTATATAATAGGTAAAGGGCGGACAGGGTATGGGCACCCATTTCTGCATTTTGAGCTATTTGAAGACTGGCACAAAGGATTTTAGGCACTAAACCTGCTTTCTCAAACCTGCACCTGCTTTCTTAGACCTACACAAGTAAGTTTATGATGCTACCATTACGATTTCCACCGCTTTTTCTAAGTTTTCTATAGTCATGCAGCTCAATATTGGATCCAATTTTAGTGCCTATGGAGATGCTGAGATTGTTTTCTTTTCTACAGAACAACGTCATTCAAGCATACTTCTGTGGCATCTAGAAAAGCCTAGTGTTGTCCGATTTCTGCATAATATCTTTACAGGTGCCTGCAGCGATTAGGAAGCTCTAAGAGTATTTAGAGTATTTAGGAAGCTCTGAGAAACTGTTGGGGCTGCCGCTCATATTGATTATTTGTGCAGATTTCATGTTTTTTAATTTAAAAATAGCAGACATTAAGTAATAATATTAAGTAATGATAGGTTTAACATAAAACCGTTTGCTGGTTTATAGTGATCGTTGAAAGAGCGGTCATCTTAAACTTTGAAACATATACTATATTCTTTAAAAAAAATTGTTATTTCAGGTTTAAAAAATATTCCATTTCTTGTCTTAAATCAAGCATTCGAGGAAAATTTTTCATTAGGATTTTGTTTTGTTAATAAGAATTTAGTGATTTTGGTTGATTTAGTAAAAAAAAACTGTTATTTCAAGTTAAAAAATATTTCGTTTCTTGCCTTAAATCAAGCATTCCAGGAAAAGTTTTCATTAGGATTTTGTTTTGTTAATAAGAATTTAGTTATTTTGATTGATTTTGTTATTTCAGGTTAAAAAAAATATTCCATTTCTTGCCTTAAATCAAACATTCCAGGAAAAGTTTTTATTAGGATTTTGTTTATTTGTATTAGTTACTATTTATTAGTCTGCAGTGTTAAAATAAATTGGTTACCAAAACTATATTGGGTTGCATGATTTTTCAATTTAATTTAATTTAATTTGGCCTAATTTTACATATGAATTTGTAATGCTTTTGGTTTCAAAAATGCATATCTACTCATATTTATCTACATACATTCAATTTATAATACACATTTGCGAAAATAACTGTGAGATTAGATATAATTTTGTTTATTTAATTGAACACTATATATTTGTGAATGAAAGTTTATAGCTAGCCTCTTAAGAGAAACGAAGTGTGACATCATTTTTAATTTGTTTTTTTTATTTTTCACAAGTCACATAACTTAATTAGTAAAGGAGTAAGTGGTCCATATTCCACACATATTTTTTACTACCCAAAGCATTTTTACTTCATTAGCAGTGGGACTAGGAACCAAGTGTTATTAAATAAAGGGAGTAGCCCCTGCTTCCCTTGCGTCTTTTAGACGATCCTGGGCTTGCATCTGAAAGCTTTCTCAAAGCACTTGGTTTTCCATCTCCCTTTTTAGGCTCACATAGTGTAATAGGAAGGTAGTAAGTGGCCCATCAACCACAAATTATTTTATTTGCAGGTAAGGAACAAGCATAACTTAGTAAAAGTAGAGGATTTTGTAAAGGATCATCATATATCCACATCATTCCACTTTTTATGTTCACTTTGTCACTTAAACACACATTGCACTACACACACTAAGCTACTCTATACTTTGAACGAAGGGCATCAAGTTTCAAGAGCTTTTGTTCATAGTTTATTTGAGCTTACTTTTTCACACCATAAGTGAAGGAAGACACCTAAAAGCAATCATAACTTGAACAAACTAAATTTCCCCACAGGGGCCATAAAATAATTTCTAGTTTAGGTTAGGACTGTTGGGGTAGGCTTCAAATAAGCCACCATGGTCATGTTACATTTTGAAACATAAAAGTTGTCTTTTAGGGTGCTTCAAATCCTTCAAGCATCCCACGGAAAAGACTACTTGGGCAGCACAGAGACCCGATTCAGAGGGGGTTTGGCTTAGGCTCAGTGCGTGCGATACTATATGGGGCTACCCGACTTGTACAATGCTCGGTATTGATCACCGATTACCAAGAAGCTAAAGACTCGACTGCCCCTATGAGATGAAGGTATCTTATTGGCCAAATTTTAAGGCATATTTCCCTATAGGTGGAGGTGCGGGAAGCACTAAAGCCTGATTCATTACCTTGGTTGATTCTTTTGGCTGCTGGAAGCGTCACTAGTTCTTTTGAGACGTAGCCCCAACACCGGTCATAAAAGATATCTCCGTAAGCCCCAGCTACTTTGAGAGTGGAAAGGACGAATAGGTCTTCATAGTATCTTTTATCATACACAAAACAAACTAAAACTATTTTTCTTGTTTGATTTATCACATAGCTTAACTTAAACGGAAAGTAACAATTTATTTTTCACTTTGTTTTATGTATGTAATTTTTTTTGTATACATATCCCTCGCCTCACCACAGAAATGACAAGCAATTCATTTTAACAATGTATAAATACCTTACTTTTTCATATTAAGAATACTAAGAGAATGATATGCAAAACATTCCAATTCCCGTTTCACCTAAATATATATTAAAATAAATTCTACAAATAAAAATTGAAACGAAATATTTAAGTTTATGAACAAAATATTTTTAAATAATAAAATAATTAATCCAATTATAATTAATTAAGAAAATTGAAACCATTAACTATATTTCATTCACTATAATTATAAATTCTAATTACTTATAAATAATGTTTATTTTTTGTCCATTAACTATTCTAGAAATGTAATTAAGATTGTAAAATATACTATTATTATTACCAAAATTTAATAATTTAATCAAATTCAAATGATCCATTAAAAAAATGAAAAGAAGTGTAAACTTACTTCATAATATATTTTGTACAAATTGAAATATGTTCCCAAAATACTCTTGTTAATATCTAAATGGAAATTTTGTTATACTAGAATGGAAATAATACACGTATTTGTCATTGAGATTTTGAAATTTGTTACCAAATGATATAGAACCGGTTATGGTTTATTAAGTTTTATGTCTTAGGAGCCAAATCAATGTTCTTAACATTTATTTATAAGTGGAGAAAGAAATACAACTAACACATTTTAATAAAAGCACACACATATTGAATAAATAAATAACCTACCGAGTTCATCAAATGTACTGACAAAAGTAGGATTCTAATTCTTAGAACTAGCTGCAAAGTTTATGTTCGGTTAGAAAAATTCAAAATAATAAAACTAGTGCAGTCATAAAAATGAGATGGCTAATAAATATTGGTAGATATCAATTTTGAAGGAGACATGCCTTTCTCAATATATATCAAAGTAAAAAAAAATTACTTCCAAAGCTTGTGTTTTTGAAAAACAATATGTTTGATTATAAAAGTTCAATGAAACTACTGCAACCATATAAATTAGATGACTAGTAAATAGTAGATATCAATTCATAATCAATAACAATAGACACTACTTTAGTATATCTCATTTTATTAGGATTTAAAAAAACATAAAACTTAACTAATTTATAATTGTATTTTAAAAACAAGTAATACATAAATTAAACATCTATACATTTATAAAAACATGTATCTATATTTTTAATCACGAGGATTTGCACTCACTTTACCATGGAGATTTTCTAATGTAAATAAGCTTTCATATAATATGAAGGCTTATCAATACCACATGACCAAACACCATAACTTGTTTTATATGATACTTGGTTGTATGCAAATTTTTTTTAATTGATCAATTTAATTAAAAAGACCAAAAAAACATAAATATTCTAGAACATTCCATGAAAATTAAATTCCTACCACTAATAATTATTGATTATTCAATTAAAATTCTAAAAACTCTACTAATTTTCTTAACTTACTAATTAGCATGTTATAGAGTGGGGTGGTGGGTGATATAGGGGTTATTACAGATCCTATGTGATTAATTGAAAGTGCATTTGTTTGGGTTCTTGATATTTCAATAAATAATCATGCTGAATCTTATACACTATGGAAAGGTTTGAAGGCTTCCATCAACTTTGTTTTCAAATTTTGAAGGTGGTGATGGATTTTTAGAATGTAACAAGGCGTATGGTTCACATTACTCCATTGAACACTAATTTGGCTTTAATACTAAAGTGGGTGAAGAAGGTATCTAAGACCTCTCTAGGGTTAACTTCTTGCATGCTTTAATGGAGCATAATGCTTTGATCGAGATATATGAAAATCAATCTGCACGTTGCTTATGTGAGCAACTATTTGGTTCCACACAATTTCGATCCAGTGATAGGTTCCACCCTTTATTATTTAGGGGTTACGGTTGTAGGCTTTGGGATTTAGCTAGAGGAACTAGATTGCAAAATAAAGTTTGATTTGGTGAGTCTTAACTTTTAGAGCTACTTGATTTGCACGATCCTTATCCTATTCTATAACATTAGTAAGTCACCACCATTGTGTCTTGTTTTCTGAAAGAAGATTTAATAGAGGGGATTGCCTCTGGTCTTAATTCACAACATTTTTTAGTGGTTTTACTCTCGATATTTGGGGGTTTGCTGGGAGAGGTGTTATGTATCCCTTTCATCCCTCTTCGAAGGGCCCCTATTAGCACACTGATTCCCACTATTGTACAAACAGTGGGGGTGTATCATAGCCCACACCCACTACCTTTTTTCCTATTTCACTTCCACCATGCCTTTATCCATCAAGCCTAAACCATGCCTATATCCATCACCAAGTGGTCCGGCATCTACCTAGGAGGGGCAGTCTTCTCCATTGCCCAAGATCTTCACAGTGAGAATGAGTAGTTAATCAAAATCTCTTCATGACTTAATAAAATTGATTCTATGCATTATATTTTTTTACAACTAATCAATTAATGTAATTTTTGCAGAAATATCAATCAGGAAATTCACTTGGGAGTACCATACATAAATAATCATTCTTTGTTTTAAACGAAAAATATTAGAAACTTCCTTAAAAAAAACATAAAACACAAGTATATGATAAACAAAGCACAATATATCATCCCATGATAAATGCAACTTATTGTATAAAAAATAATAATTTCATGTGCATTGTAAAGAAATCCTTGTAGGAAACAATCATAGACTCTAGCTAATAGATTATAGGAAAGAAAACTTGGGTCCCCACTCGGACCTTCCAATTTAGCATTTTAAAAATTGGTATACGATAAATAATAAATATTAAAAATTAACGCACACTGTCTTTACAGAAAGTAACTAATTAGTATATACTTACTATGGTTTTTTTTAATATGAACAAAATTTATTAATGGATCTATGACATTCATCAAGGTATAAACCTTCTTCAACAATGTTTTGTTTTGTTCAATCATCTCTATAACAAGAATAACACATAAATATATTAAATATGTTTTTAAATTTTTATAGAGTGAAGGACCTTACAAGACTACAAGTGAAATGTAAAGTAGTATTTCTTCATATGTTGATTAACGGTAAAAGAAACAAAATCGTTGCTTTTTGAAGCTTCATGGCACTTCCAAGATTTTACTGAATGTTTGTGTTGTTGGCCATTATTTCAACAACCCAACCACTAGCTAATTAGTTGATTAATGAATGTTCATATTTATACTTTTAAAAAACTTAATAAAATATGACATGAATGTTCATATTTATACTTTTAATAAAATTAATAAAATACACCATTAGGAGAAGAAGGGCCAAGTGAGTAGGATGTTGATTAATCCTGTATAAAACTTTACTATTCTTTTATCATGAATAAATCAGTTCTTCTCCCATCATGTCTTCTACCCTTTCTTCTTCTTCTCCTGGTGAAAGTCCTGATGCTGGTAACTAGGAGGCTAAGAAGAATAACATAGGGAAGAAGTAGAAGAAGCAACATAAGAAAGGGTTTAACAAACCATCCATGACTGTGAGTGTTGGCAATGTTGAGGAACCCTCCAACATGCAACACATGCCCAAATACCTTTGCAAGCTTTGTAAGGGTGATCACCTTCTTAAGGATTGTTCTGGTATACCTAGAGTCTTAGAAGTGTGGTATAAATATTCTCGTCAACTTATGGTTGATCCATTGGCTAGTGATTCTTAAGTTCTTGAGGAAAAGGGTAAAGTTAGGTTTCCTTGTAGGTTATTTGAGGGGAGGCATCAAAATCACCTTTTCCCTCATATGGATGTAGCCTCTAAATTTTCTAAATCAACTTTGTTTAGAATGCCCACTTTTACTATGGAGAATGCGTAGAGTCTTGCTCCCTTTAGTAAACTTAGTTCTTTCTTGATCAAACTCAAAGTGGTGTGACATTCCTACATTAGTTTTGACCTAAACCATCAATCTAGGAGTTTACAAAACCTTCCTCCTTTGAGAGAGGTGTTATGTCTCTCCCTTCGAACCGTCTTTGAAGGGCCTCTATTAGCACACCATCTCATGTCTCGATGTTGGGCACATCCTTGATTTTATGAGATTTTCATGTTAGGCATTTCCCTTCGACCCCTTCCACCTCAACCACTCATCAAAAGTTGTACCATGAGACCAACATGGTGACACCACCTCCACAAAGACATCATATGTCATACATGGTTAGT
This sequence comes from Pinus taeda, assembly GCA_000404065.3. Classification (NCBI taxonomy): domain Eukaryota; kingdom Viridiplantae; phylum Streptophyta; class Pinopsida; order Pinales; family Pinaceae; genus Pinus; species Pinus taeda. The sequence continues at coordinate 19,165 of APFE030916887.1, read as the reverse complement.
CTAAATTTGTATGAAATCTATAAGTTGATTAATGACCCAAATATTACCTTTACCAAAGTGGTTTACCTGAAAAGTATAAAATAGTTACCTAAAAATGTGAATTTCATTCTTAGTGATATGCATTAATCAAGACCATAATATCTACTCAAACCAAATTATTTTCGATGAAATTTTTATAGGTATTTGAAGAATGAAGGAGGGAGAGGATTAATGAGTTGGAAGTTGAAGACCCAAAGGATATGATTGAATTTTCAGCAGAAGATTTAACATGGACAAAGATTAATGGGGACCAAGTTGCAATTATTCCATATTCTCGACTTGATGATTTTATAAGAGGAGAGGAATCGAGTGAACGTGCAACCACTCAATTTCTTCTTACGTCTCAACGAAGTAAAAAAGCAGAGGATATCAGACAAACATATTTTTCAACATATTTGGAGTACATTATGTGAGTCTTTATATATTTTTTCAATATATGTATAATTTTTTTCAATATGCATAAATGTTATATCTAATTTGTTGTAAATGTTTTATATATAGTTATTGGTGTGCATATGGTCCAAAGTGCAACAACAGAATTATGAGTGCATCCTCAGATCAAAATGAAAAACACAATCGACATGAAAGTATTAAAGTTGGTTGCCAATGTCACTTCATTGTGCAACGACTTCAACTTAGACCAGATGATGCTGTAATAATATATACTGCATGTAGGCATATTGATAAATCCAATGTTGTTTGTCATGGAAAAGATGCAATCGGTAGGCCTATGAGATTCAATTATGCACCACATTTAACAAGGGATATGCGATTTGTTGTCCAACATTGAATCCAAAGAGGTTTTAATGTTACAATGATATGGGACAAGTTCATCTCTGATGTGAAGGATGGACTCGGTGAGTTATACATAGGGACATCAAGAGATACATACATGACAAGACAAGATATATTAAACATTTACAATGATACCATAAGGCTAGAGTATGTTAAAGATCAAAGTGATCCAATCAGTGTAGAATGTTGGTATAAGGAACACGCTGAGAGCTTTTTCTTCTACCAGAAACAAGATCTTGCTGAAAACATCCCTTTTATCATAGGCATACAGACAAACTGGATTCGTTCAATGATGCTAAAATATTCTCACAACAATATAATCTCAATGGATTCAACATTTAGTACAAATAAGTACGGGGTGAGTAAAAAATTATCCTAAATCTAATTCATTTATTCAACGCCATTTTAATGCTTGTATCTTATATAAATATAATTATGTACTTTGTTTGTAATGTAGTATCAACTTTACACTTTAATGGTCTTCGACAAACATCACAATGGGGTTCCCGTAGCTTGGGTGATATCATCACGCAATACTATAGTTGATATTTGTAAATGGATGTCAACTCTCTTTACCATTGGGAAGAAAGAGCAACCAGATTGGCATGTTAAAGCCTTCATTACAGATGATGCTACTGCTGGAATTGAAGCATTAAGGTGATGTGTTTATTCTTTTTATAAGAGACATAAAAATATTCTTAATGTATATTCTCTCTAAAAATTATGTTATTCCAGGACTTCAATCAACTGTACAATATTATTATGTGTGTGGCATGTTCGTCGTGCATGGTTGAAGAATGTTGGAAACAAAGTCCAAGGAAGGGAAAACCAAATCCAAATTTTCCATGCTTTAGGAGAAATCATGCACACATGTGCAGATGATGAATCTGTAAAAAACGCAGTTGAAAATTTATTTGAAGGATTTAGTGACCATACAAAGTTTTTGGAATATTTTAAAACAACTTGGTCAGCCAACAACAAAATATGTAAGTTTCTTATAAGTGGCTTTAATGGCTCTATTTTGCATGTCATATGTATAGTTATTGATTCATAACCAATAAATTTCTTTTTACAGATATGTGGGCAAAAGCGTACAGAAATTTTCCACATTCCAATCAAAATACAAATAATGCAATTGAGTCTTACCATCGGTATATCAAGCAAAGGCAGCTAAGTGAGAAAAATAATGCATGCCATAGGCGGGTTGATTGGTTGATTTATGTGTTGTTGACAAAGGTTGTATTATATTACAATGATATGCAACATTTAAAAGAAGCTTGTTTTGTATGACCTAGAAAAATTGAGGAACAGTTGAATTCATCCAGGTCTAGAGCTAACCAAATCCCAAATGAAGATTGTGTGCCTGGTGAAAAGAGTAACAACAATTATTGGGTTCGTAGCCAAAATAACAATACTTGTGATATTTGGTACAATGTCATATATAAAGATTCCAATCTACACTTTTGTAATTGCAAGTGGGCCTTAAATGGAAACATTTGTAAACATGTATTGAAAGTTGAGATGTTGGCGAGTAACATTAGTTTGGGTGAAAATGTATTCCCTAATGTCACTAATCCTACTACAGAAATTCCTAGAATTTTATTTGATTTGAATGAATCACCTATATTGGGCCCAGAAATCCAAACAGAGCTTCTACCATGCTTTGATTCTCCTCCCATTTTAAATTATCATAATGAAACAAGCATTGATGATTTAGATAATTTCTCATATAATGTTGAAACGACCAATGTACGACCAGATAGTGCATTATTTGAAGATGATGAGATGAAACGTGTTAACTCATCAACTCATGAGAAATTGAGATCCGTAATACCTACAAATTTGGAACAGGCATATGCATTAAACAACTTGGTAGACAAAGTATGTCAAGAATACAGCAAAATGTTTTTCAATACTATAACTCCATCCAAGATCACTAGCAAGAGAAAACATAGTTTCTTGAGCCCAGTCAATAAGAAAAGGCGTTGTGGTCACAAGTCAATTGCTGGGAAAGATAAACTACAATTTGAAAGGGTTGGATGAGTTCGTGCAAAAAAAAGAGCATGAATGAACAACTAGAGTTGTCTTCTCAACGACAAAGAACTGTGGACCACATGCCTGAGTTAGTGCAACATTCTATTATACACAAAAATGGTAAATCTGATGTTATGCATTTTTTCATGTGAAATATGATATACTATCATTTGCAATGCATAGGCATAACTATATGAAATTTTTTTGTTGTTACAGTTGATGGGCCAACTTGTCGACTCCAATTATTTGATGAACATGTCGATGAAAGAAACTATAGCATTGGGAGCACTTCTCCAATTAGTACCATCCCAATTCCCTCCCCAAGGGTGCTTCCCCCTATTGTACAACCAATGGGGATGTATTGTCGGCCACACCCACCACCTTTTTCCTTCATAAATTCTCCCATGCTTATAACTGCCTCCCCAAACCCTTCCCAATTCCCACCCCTATCCTCCAACCATCCACCCTTCTCATTGTTCCAATCATGCACCCTTAACATTCCAATTTCCCCCCAGGGTGATCCCTCGCCCTAGGGTTATTCCCACTATCGTACAACTAATGGGGATGTATCATCGCCCCAACCCACTACATTTTTCCAATTTTTCTCCCACCATGCTTTTATCCATCACCCCTGAACCATGCCTATATCCATCACCAAGTGCTCCACCATCTACCTAGGAAGGGCAGTCTTCTCCATTTCCTTAGATCTTCATGGTGAGAATGAGTAGTTGATCAAAAACTTATCATTAATGAACGAAATTGATTATATGCATTTTGGATTTTACAGCTAATTGGTTATTGAATTTTTGCAGCAATATCACTTTCGAAATGCACTTGGGAGTGCCAAGAGTGGCGATGGTGACTTATACACCCAATTTCTAGATCAGTCGTGAGGTGGCATTTCCATAATGTCATTCATGGGCATGAACTTCCATTATCTATGTTGGGAATGAAGTTCCATTTTGTAGAAAGAAAAATGTATAACTAGACAAATTTGGAATACAAATACATGAATTTGAACTTGTGTGTATGACAATGTCTTCATT
>APFE030916886.1:313532-327622 GCA_000404065.3 Pinus taeda | reverse complement strand
ACAAGTGCTTGAACAAAAGGTCAAGTTGGAGTATGTTCCTTCTAAGGAACAAGTTGCTGATATACTCACTAAACCACTGCCCAGGGAGACCTTTGAATACCTCTGGCAAAAGCTGGGGGTTGTTGATGCATCATCTTGTTGTTCAATCTCATATGCTAGTTGTGCGCGAGGTCTATACGTGGTATACGCGTACATTTGTTGGTTTATGGATTGATTGCAGATCAATGGCACAGGTTCAGGGGGAGCACATATAATGCATTGTTGGCATTATGGGAGCACAAAAGGAGAACATGGGTGTTGATCTAAAGCATGGTTGCAATATGTCTCTATCTCTTTTATGATTGTTTATGGTGTTTGGTCGATTATGTTTCCTCTTTGTAGATCTGGTTTATAGTCAGGGGGAGCATGTTCTTAGGGGGAGCATAACCCTTTGCCCTTGATGTCAAAGGGGGAGAATGACGTTGAGGATCTTGAGGTTGCCATCAAGTCCACAGGGGGATATTGTTGGCATTATCATTCTGGTATGGCTCTATGATACAGGTGTTGTACTTGATGGCAACTCACTCAAGTGTTCAGGCTCTCAAAATGATGGAAATTAAGAGGCTCGCAGGTGAATGGTTCAAAAGGTGCGGACCCGTAGGTTACCCATACAGCAGGTGCAGTCATACCCACAGGTTACCCGTTCAGAAGGTGCGGATCCCAATGCACACACTTCAAGGCAGTAAAGCGCGCTCTCTTGGGGTTTCTTATGTTTGGCTCGTGGTATTTAGCCCACCGTTCTTGATTCTATGGTTTTGGCCCATGGTATTACTTTATATTATTATTATTATTGAGCCCCATGTTTTTAGGCCCCTTGTATTGGTTATCTATGGTATTGATCCATGATTTTAGGAAGAAGCTTACCTATATAAAGCAAAGGAGATATCTTGGCTAAGCATCTTTTGCAAGTTGAATATCTTAAGATCGGAAAATATTGGGTTATTATTCCAGTGAAGCAAATCTATGAAGGATAATCTTTCGAGCGCATGATCAGATCTGAGCATCTGACTATCGGTGGCACACTGGGGGACTGCCAGTTTGGCCCTAATCAGAGGTATGCAGGTGATTAACAGTGCAAGTGCGTGGGTACGCAGAGCAGTAGAAGGCGCAGTGCGTGGGTACGTAGAGCAGGAGAAGGCGAAGTGCGTGGGTACGCTGAGCAGAAGAAGGCGCAGTGCATGGGTACGCAGCGTGACAGAAGTTCAGGTGCGTAGGCACAGTGAAAGTCCGCGACCCTTAAGAAACAGCAGGTGCGTAGGTATGCGGCGTGATAGTATCTATGGGTGTGTGGCTACAGTAGCAGTACGCGGCGCGATAGTATCTGTGGGTGCGTGTCGGCAGTTACAGTACGCAGTGTGATTGAAGAAACAGTGCATGGGTACGCGGGGTGGCAGAAGGGTCTCTGTGGGTATACGCAGGAAAGCAGAAGGAGAAGTGCATACGCACGTAGACCAGAGAAAGAAAAACTGCGTATGTGTCTTAAGATCTTTTGTTGGCTGAATTTTTCTATTGATAAAGTGTTCTGGGTTTAAGTTTACTGTTACTGTTGATCTGGTTACTGTAGTTGACTAGGTGATTTACTTGTACTTGATGATCTCTTGATGTTTATGGATCCAGTTTGAAAATTTATGAAAAGTGGTCCTTGAGAGAAAAGAAGTAAGGGGTTGTAGCTCCCTTCCAGGAGAGACTGGAAAACAAGAGAGAGTTGTAGCTCTTTGCAGGTTGCAGCCTGCGTACTGGTAAAGGACTGCACCAGTACAAAACCTTTGTAAAAGAAGTTTCTAATTTGAAAGAAGATAGAGACATATTGCAGGAGGTGGTTTTCACCCACATTGGGTTTCCACCTTACGTCTAGTGTTCTTTGGTGTGACTATCTGTTTTCTTTGTTCATGCTCATTATTTTATGGTACTGACATGCAAAAATAATTCAAAGTGTAATTAAGGAAGATTTATTAAAAAAAACTTGATAATAATGATTCACCCCCTCTCTCAGTATTATTTCCAACAGTTACGAATTTCTGGTTTGGGTTTGCTGCTGGCGAGTAGCACTAACCTCAACAATTTTACTTCTTGGGTATCTTCCTCTGATTCCTCTGCAGTAACTATTGCCTCCTCTCCACTCTCATCCCCATGTTTTGGGTCTCTTCTCCTTCCTGCCTCCACTGCCTCTAGGCGAGCAGTAAGGGCCCTTAATTCTTCCCTCAAGCCCTCATCTGCTGCTCTGCGCACACCTCTTCCACGTCCTCATTTTGAACCTCCATATCCCTATTCCTTCAACTCCTCGGTTTGATACCACTTGATGCATCCAACCCACGTTGACACACTTCCAACGACTATCAATGTGGAAATAAAGTGAATTTAATTATGAACAACATATTTTGGTATTGGATTGATTTGCCGGAGGTTGATTTTAATGACAAGGATTTGATCCTTGGTGCTTGCATAGTTGATTCGTACTGTTGGTTTATGTTCTTTGACAAGTGTCCACTCTCTTAACTCTGAAACCTATCTCGATATGGGCGATCAAACCCGCACCCAAGTCATTTATTCACCCGTTCTCCCCATTTTGTGAGCTCTGCATTCTTGGCGATTTCAGGTGGGTTTGATATGGAGTTCTATTGCTTTGTCCTCTTGTTCGAGGCTTCGGCCTAATAATCTCTCCTCTTCATCCAACAGTGGCTGTAACCAATCAGTAGGTTCAATCTCTTGTCTAGTCCATGTTAAGTTTTGACTGTTCATTGGTTGTTTGTGGCTTTCTGTTACATCCCTACATCCCTTCTCTTTGGTATGCATTTTTAATGTCTATGTCTTCCTCGGTTGTTGTGGTTGTTTGCCGGTTGGATCTACTTCAGGTGGCAACCCCCTAGTTTCGAATCAACCTTCCACGAAGCTGGCAGAATCCAGTGTCAACCCTCTTCGGTTCCTCCGTCACTCACACGGTAAGTTCATTTGGTTCCATGCTATCATTATCTGTTCCTTTTCCCTCAGTCAACTAATGTTTCAGCTCCTTGTGAGCAGGGTGACTTGGTGGAATTATTATGGTTGTGGCTTGCCTTTGTGTGGTAAAGAACTGGAACTTATTTACTTTGTTATGTTGCGAGTCCTCATTTCTTTGTACTGTCGGTTGCTAATAGCGTTTGTTAACTAGTTACATTTGTAGGTGTGGTTGCTCGAGGGTTTCGGTACTTAACAATTTGGTTGCTCTAACTCGACACGGGTAGTGTCGTTTCTCTGTTCTCTCGTTGCTTCCATTCGGCCATAGGCTATGGTTGTTAGGGTCTGTAAAATTGTGATTTCCTGGGTCGTCGTTTGTACATTGTCTCACTGTAGGCTTACACACGCATTTATTTCCTGTCCGGTTATTGTAATGGGTCGAGGGGTACTATGTCGAGTTCTTGCTTTGTCATAGGCATGGGCGATATAATTATGGAACGGGTCCTTTTTCTTTTGTTTCGAACACCATATATATATATATATATATGTGTGTGTGTAAAGGAACCAGAACTCTATTTTCTCGTCTATATTGATTTAAATATGAAACTCCAATTGATTGTTTTATTGCATACCTAGAAATTTTAGAATTTAATTGCCTGTTTGGGCTCGCTAATTCTGTCTCGTGACGTTCAATTATATATGTGGTCTCAAGGACTGTGTGATTGGTTTTCCACAGCACGTCCTTTGAATTTACTTGCAACCTGTGTGCTTACATTTCGTTTCTAATTTCGTTACAGCTCTAGTCGCGTCATTTCTTGTAGGAATATTACCAACAATCTGTACTGTACATAAAACAAATGTAATTTCACATAAATAATGTAGACAGTCTTTGGGGCGTTGGGGAGGAAATATGCACAGAAATTACAATTCTTTATTTTCTCAATACTCTAATAATCGAGCCTTGCACTGTGTTCTGTTTCTCTCTTAAAACAACTGTTAGAAAACTGTTAGTTTTCCAACCGTTGTTAGTTATGTCGGATCAGTTACATCAGTTGCTTTTTTGTACAGAACTTTTCATTTTCATTCAGTATTATTACAAAGGAAAAATTAATTGTTTAAAACATTTACCCTAACTAATTATAATTCCTACTGTTCCTAATTACTGTTCATTAATTTAACTTAGACAACTTAATGAAATAAAAGTAAAAGATACAAGCATGTTATCTGTTCAACAAGTTTACTTCTCGTCCCCTTCAGAGACCAAACCTTCATTTTATCTTTGTCCTATCAGCGAGATGCTCCTGCATCATTGAGGAATATGCCTCCTTACTTGACATGGAAGAAATTCCTAAACAATAAAAGCAACTAAAATGTTTCCTTTAAGGAAAAATACCTACACAGATTAATACCCTATATATTCAGTCGAAAGAATAATACCATCCAGACAAAGTCCTTGCTATTTATAACCCTTTAACTTCTCTTATAACACCTCCCTTTTATATATCAATGAAACTCTATGACAAAATAACACATTTTTTCTTAGTTGTTGGAGGCTCCTAACCTAACATCACGCCTAAGGTCGTGATAGAATAATTATGTATGTATTTTTTTGAAGATGTCTCAAGGAATGTACTTGAATTCAATAATTATCTCTAAGAATCAATTGTTTAAACAAAAGATATCATCGTAGTCATATGTGCTCATACGAAAACTAGAACTACATGTAACATAAAAGTCATAGAGAGGTGAGTTTCTAATTATTCAATGATTTTGTGAAGGGATTTGAAATTATGAACTAGAGGATACATTTATCTCAATGGTTCACATATAACCTTTCCTAAAAATGGAAAAATCATTCTTGTTTATAGGGAAGGTCATATTAGGCTATACATCAAATTTTTACCCAACCACATGTTAACTATATAGAAGAGGACATTGGTGTATACTCTGTCTTCTCTAAATAAAAGTTAACTCTTCCCATGGAAACCCGTCAAGAAGATTAAATATGGAATTTATACTTCGATGGGGCCTCTTGTAGTGAAGGTAATGGTACTGTTATTATCTTGTAATCGCCCCTTGGGAAAACACACCAATAGGCATTCAAATACGAATTCCAATGCACTAATAATATTGCTGAAGCATTTCTGGTAGGGATAGATAAAGCCTTATATTTGGGTTGTAAATATTTGACCACATTTGGGTGCTCATAATTGGTTGTCAATTTAATCCAGAAAATTTGTTCTGCTAATAACAAACTCATTAAAAGTTACACTTGGACCGCTTGTGAAAATATTTCTGAGCTCCTCGCCTTTAACATTACTCATGTTCAGAGATATGTTAGTTACTTCGTTGATCGATAAGCCATATATGTAATGAGTCCTTCTCGTCAATTTCTACTTGAAAGGCCTCACTCTGTTTTGCAGTCTCCTTATAGGCCTCATCTCAAAAACAATGACCATGATTGGCAACTATTCTCTCATGATGAAAGAACTTGTGATTTTATTCAAAATAAACCTATCGACAAGGATGAGATTAAATATTTAAATGAAAATAGGTACCTAGCCAAACATTTTCTTTTCGAAATTTATTCGTCACCCAGTGACATTCCTAATTTGAAAGAAAGGTAAGATAAGAAACCAAATGCAAAATTGGGGAAAAATTTTCAGTAAACAATGGAACACGTGAGCATAACAAGATATTACAAATTGGGACCCAATGCACAAAAGGATATAATGAAAGGTTGATCAGTTTATTCAAATAATTTCTCTGAAGTCTTTTCTTCGTATTATAAAGACCTTCGAGGATTTGACCCTGGCATCATTCAAGAAGTCACTCCTGTCGAATGTCAAGTGGATTAAGCAACTAAAAGAAAATAGTCGGATAAATCACATCAAGCTAAAATAAATTTTCTTGTTAAATATTTATAGTGGGTGGCCAACTTGGTCGCTATTAGGAAAAATAATGGTGGCATACACTTATGTGTGGATTATCGTTCTTTCAATAAGGCAACTGTGAAATATAATTAATTTTTTCTTAACATGGAGCATATTTTGCAGCAAGTGGCAGTGTTTCAAATGGTGTCCCTTTTAGATGGATTTTTGGCTATAAGAAGATTCACATGAAGAAAGTGGACAAATATAATAGTACTTTCACCATTTTCTGGGGAAATTTCACTTATCGAAGAATGCGCTTTGGCTTGGTCAATGCATGTGCCACTTTCTAGAGGACTATGTAGTTACCTTTCAATAACCTAATCAAGGAAATCATTCAGATCTAATTCAACAATATGAAAGTATAATCAAAGTGTTATGGAGATCATTTCGAACATCTAAGGAGATAATTTGCTCCGTGTATAAGATTCGACATATCCCTCAATTCTAAAAATTCTAGAGTTGTCACTCGTAAGTTTCTTGGACACATTATGTCTAAAGCTTAAATTAGAATTGAACTAGAAAGGGTTGAATTAATTAAGAACCCTTTTCCCCTAACTCGAAAAACTAAATCCAATATTACATGGGAAAGGTAAATATTCTCCACATTTTTATTAATGATTTTTCTAAAATTACTAAACACATTCTTTAATTTATTAAAGAAATAAAGGGTCTTTAAATGTGATGATCATGCAAAAAGATATTTTATTTCCATAAAAGAAGTCATTTTCTCCACACCAATCTTAGCTAAGGAATATTTCCTTAAATAATTCTATATCTACACTAATTCTATAGAGGTGGCCATTTTTGACATCCTTATATGAAAATGATAAAGGCATAAAACAACAAATTTATTTTATGAGTAAAAAACTTTTTGATGATGAATTCAAATATTCTTTTATTGAAAATCATGCCTTTTCTCTTGTAAAATCAATTGATAAATTTCAACACTATATCCTAGGTAAGCATATGCAGTTAGGAGTCCCATTACCTTCCATCAAGTTTTTTCTTTCTCAAACTTACCTTTTAGGAAAACTCATTCATTGGCTTAGAAAAAATCAAAATCATGATCTCACCATCATCACTAATAAGACAATAAGAGACATAATTTAATGCTTCACTCGGCTCAACTCCATGAACTTTTTGAACCTCACAATGATGATGAATCCTTATATGCTCCATTTTTTGTTAATGAACAACAAAGTGATGTCATAGATCACCCCTCATACAAGGGAATAATTTATTACTTGTAGAATAAAAAATGTCCTAATTATCCCGATAGAACTTAGAGAAGAAGATTGCACTGGAAATATTCAAAGTTTATCATCCTTAATAATATACTTTTTCAAAGATCCTTCAATGAATTATTGTTACGTTGTGTTAGTGATGGATGTGTTGATAGAATCTTAGCTTTACCTCATGGTTCCACCCAAGGAGGAATGCACACAGGTGGCCACTTTGGGGCTAAATCCAGAACACATAAAATGTTGAGATATGGTTATTATTGCTCAAGAATCTTCTTATATTCATATAAATATATGCAGAGTTACAAATAATTTGAGAAAACCATTGGTAGTGAGAAATTTACATTCCATTCCTTTACAATTGATTATAAGTGACCTACCATTTACAAAATGGGATCTTGATTTAATATGGCCAATCAATCCTCCCTATGTTGTAGGGCACAACTTTATCCTCATTGCAACATGCTATTTCATGAAGTGGGAATAATGTTTTCCATTAAATAATTCACAAGATGAGAAAGTCATCAAATTCATTGAAAATAACACTTTGTCTCACTCCGGTATTCCTTTAGATCTAATCATTCATAATGGCCCAACTTTTAGTTATGCATGTTTTACTAAGTTTTGTGACAAATACAATATTAAAAATTCCATTTCATCTACTTATTGCCCCAAAGGTAATGTTTTACTTGAATATATGAATAAGAATATGATATGAATTCTAAAGAAGATCATAAATGATAATCCTCCTAATTGACACAATTTGTTGAGATATGCCTAGTGGCTAATCACACGATCATAAAAACAAGTACTAACGCTTCTCCTTTCCATATAGTAAATGGAAAAGAGTTGCTCATGTCTGTTAAACTTGAATTGACCTCATTTCATATTGCCATGTAGGTTGAAGAACTTAATTCTACCTAAAAGTTTTATCTGTGTTATCCATAGAAGAGAAACACAATTATTCTCTCAATAATTTGAAGTGTATAATGCATATAGTAAAGAAATATTTCCATAAAAATTATAACTTTGTTAGCTTCATTGTCAATCAAAAAGTATTATTATGGGACCATGCATATGCAGAAAAGGTTAAACATCATAAGTTTAAAAAATTATGAACAGATCCCATTAAGATCATTGCACTTATGAGACCTAATTCGATCTTTTAAAAATGAAAACAATCACATGATACCCTATGCTACCAACGACTCTCATTTCCAGCAATACGTAAAAATAAATAAATAAATAATAAATCATCGAAATCACAACTCTTACTTATAAATATTTTGTTTATTGATCCTTCTTTATTTGTTTTTAATTTCTTTTATACTTATTTCTAACTTGAATTAGTTTTCTAGAGTTCTATTTTCACTTTTATTTTACAACATTGGGTCAAGTTAATGCCTTTTTGTTTTCTTTCTTATCGTGCTTAGTGCCTTATTCTTTTACAAAAGAATACTTTTTGTTTTATTTTTATAAGGTTGGTGTACTTTCATATTCTAGGTATAGATTGAAAGTATTTATAATGATACATAAACACCTTCTCTTATATTATGTTCTTTCAGCTATATTTCTCTAGAAGAGTTAATATGTTGACACCTTTAACACCTTTAACCTTCAATGAGAGAAATTAGAATTGAGGGACAAGGAATATTTTATTTTATCTAAAGTTAAATTGCGAACAAGTTTTATTTGGGCTTATCATTACCAATAACATACAACCCAAGCTATTGTATTCTTTATCCCACTTATTCCATACCTTGCTTCCTTACCCCTATTGAAAATATGAATCTTACTCATTTGTATTGTCATACATTCATTTCTATCAACAAATATTTTTGAGTTTTGGTTCACACTATTCAAACCACACTATGAAGTTGTGAATGTTGACATATTTAAATACTTAAAATCTTTGCTAACCATAACAAGTGTATTCCTATTTTGTTAACCCAAAAAAATTAAAGTCATAATCTAAAATAAATATGCATAAAGAAAAAAAAATAAAAAAACCAGTGGGCCTGACCCTACCTTATGAAAAATTTTGCGAGATATAATGATATGTGACAAATGCATGTTTTAGATTTTTATTATGGTTAGAATGGAAGAAAAAATCATTGTTGCCAGTACAACATATATGAGAAAGATCGGGACATTCTTCTGTGTGATGCCAATCTTACAAACAAATTTATGTATATAGCCTCTCAAAGTGTGTGAATGATTTTTGGCTTTATTTCATATATTGCCTCCTTCATAACACTAAAGGTCTAGAAATGAATTTTAATGCCTTATTGATTAAGTCGTTATCAACAGAAGGTATTCCATACATTTATATGGTTGAAATGTATTATGATGTTATCATAGATCAGGTATTTACACTTTTATGAAGTCCCTTTACATGCATAATGAGATAACATTGTTTCACATGGAATATGTGTTTGGCGATTGAAGCTACTGTCTATCGTTTCAAAAAGGTAGATAAGGTTATCACAATGTGTGATATATGTCATAAAGTATGTATATTTCATAATATAATTTTGGTGGTAATGTTTAATACCTTTTGGCTAAAATGTCGAGGTTGTTTTCTTTTCTATCAAAGTAATTGATGAAGTTTATATTATATCATATGATCAAATAGATGGCAGGGAATACGTATAATTATCCTATAAGGCTATGTTTAAAGTTTCAATTTGAATGGGAGATATTAAATGAATTTTTTGTATTAAGAACCTTGATATGGTGTGATACATCTCAATAATATCGCCGACCATTACCTTATAATCTAAAATCAGAATAGTTCGTTAACATGACATTCGAACGTTATTTGTGGCTTCAAATGCATTGATCATTGTTGCCTTTACCATTTAGGAACAAAATAGTAACACCCTGCCATTACCCGTATACTTCATTTTCAATATTATTCTTGCCACCTAAGGTTTCCATTTAATGGCGTGTCCAACTCCTTCCTTTCGATAATGCAATATATCATTTAATCGAATTTCATTTAATGGCTATGTTGACTCACTTCTCTCATTTTCTTCAACTATGTTGACTCACTACTCTCATTTTCTTCAACTATGTTGACATTGTGTCACTCCACTTGTCAATATTAGAGGTGGTTATTGACCTCAAAAATTGTGGGTTGTGTGTTCTAACCACCTTTATGAGTCACCACTCTAAATTAATGTTATAGCATATTTCATCACTCATGTAGACCAAATTCTTTTCTATGGCCTAATTAGCTCCCTTTCCCTCGTAGACTTGACTTCATCTATAAAATAATCATTTCAAAATTCATATGAAACTTTTCCCACTAGAAAGAAATGTACATACATGGTTTTTATGAACTATATGCTTGTACAACATTTTAAAACTTCAAAAAATAGATAAAACACTATTTTTTGTGCTTGGTTTACGAGTCTTACAAAAATACCACCTACACAAGCCCATGGGCTAACTGAAATAACCAATTTGAGGTGGTATATATACAACCATTTGGTAGGCCTGAGGGAGATAATATGAGAAGTATCGATATTATACCCAAATTCCACTCGATCAAGTCTACATTTTTTGTGCCCCCTGTACTCTCAGTCCATAGGAAACCGTTATTTCCTTGCAAAGTTGTTTAGTTCCCTTTAATAGCATCTCCTTTGCATTTATTATAGACGAAGACTATGTTGGTTCAGGATGGATAGATCCGAGGTAAGGTTTTGTAAGTACCTTTCTCTTGCATTGTTGCCTTTGTTTGAGCTCTCCTAGGTTCACAGTTTACTACACACCAACAAAACCCTCAATCACTCGCCCTTTCGGCAATGATCTATGAGCATATCACAATCTCACCCAAAGCGATAATGGGAGGATGTAGAAGTAGCTCTCTGCAGCCTTCATAGATGACATCATGTGGTATTTTTATGTTATTTTATCATACATAAATTACTTCATAGGGTTGGATTATCTGCTTAACCAGTTAACAACCATAAATAATACTTCGTGGAAATAAAATATAACCAAAATATTTAATAGAAAGAAAAAGATACACAATAACCATACACAAGTTATGCCCATCAAAACTATACTTATTATATTAACTCTTCGAATAACGTACAAATACTTGACCTGCACACATAGTTGTAGGTGCCTGCACAGTTAGCTGCATACATTAGGGCTCTACGAACTCAGCTGCGGAACCTTTCCTTCAAGCCCAAAATAGATATAGATATATTTTCTTATCCTTCTATCATTACTATTCATTCATTATTCATGACCTCGACTTACATCTTTTCTCTTATATATAATAAATACATCAAGGGGTATTATCAAAATACCATGGTATAAATACCACGATTCTCCTAAAAGAAATCAACTATTACCCCAAAAATGTTACAAAAAGAGACATTGACCCACCCCGAAGCCCTAAAACGTCATGCGCTACATAGCTCCACGGTACTGTGCACGCCGCTCCCTGAAATGCTAAGTTTTGACCAAAACTTGGGCCAAGTTAGGATGCACCCAACAGACCTTCAACACTCACATGTGACTCATCCCATGTCACTCAACTTCTTTGCCTAGAATATTCATTGTTATGTTATTGTAGTTGACGTTGTTTTATTGTACTATCTTTATTGCATGCTTCTCTTCTCTGCACATTTCTTCCAGCAGTGCCTTTGTGAGTGGTCCTGCAGTCTTTTGCAACACTACTTCTTTCCTTTGTTGAACCTCCTGGAGCTTCCCATCCACCTCTTATGATATCTAGAGAGCCTTATCCTACTATTGTTGAGTTCTCTCCATCAAAAATTTCTCTTCCGTTTTGAGTTCCTCAATCTATTTCTAAATTACATTGTCTTCACTGATTTTGGAAGTAGATTCGCCTTATTTAGATCTAGTAGGATAAGTGATTTCAAGACTTCAGAAAGAACCCAGACTAGATCTTGCCCTCATAAGATATTCAACCAAAAACATACTTAAGCCAAATGATCTCCTTTTCTTTATATAGTAAAGCTCTTCCTTAAATCATGGATTAATACCACGGGTCGACACCATAATAACACAAAACCGTCGGCTAAAAACCAAGTGTAAAACATAAGAAACCCCACGTGTGCTTTTCTTTGCCTTGAAATGAGTGCACTGGGGGTACGCACCTCCTGAACGGGATAACTGTGGGTATGTACGCACTTTATGAAACACCGACCTGTGTGTACGCACCTTATGTAAGGTGTACCTGCGTACCCCTTAGTTTCTTCAATATTTGATAGGTGATCATCAATCTCTGCTGCTAACTTGAAGTACTGAGATCTATCACCTGAATGGGTTGCCATCAAGGACAACACTTTAGCCATAATGCCAACAAACTCCCCCTTTGGACTTGATGGCAACCTCAAAACTTCAGCTTCATTCTCCCCCTTTGACATCAAGGGCAAAGGGTTATGCTCCCCCTAAGAACATGCTCCCCCTGAATATGAACCAGATCTACAACGAAGAACCATAATCCACCATGAAAGAGATAGAGACATATTGCAGCTACTTCCAAGATCTCCTTCTGCACATCCTCCATAATGCCAACAATGCATTATATGCTCCCCCTGAACCTATACCATCAATCAGAAGAGGTTCAACAATAAGATGATGCATCAACAACCCCCAGCTTTTGCCTGAGGTATTCAAAAGTGTCCCTGGGCAATGGTTTGGTGAGTATATCAGCAACTTGTTCCTTAGAAGGAACGTACTCCAACTTGACCTTCTGTTCAAGCACTTGTTCCCGGAGAAAATGATACTTGATTGGTATATGCTTGGTTTTTGAATGCATAACAGGATTCTTTGAGATGCTGATTGCACTTGTGTTATCACATAAGATGGGGATAGGTGGTGTACAAGTGATTTGAAAATCCTGCAAAGTCTGCATCATCCAAAGGAGTTGGGTGCAACAAGATGCAGCAGCAACATATTCCGCTTCAGCTGTAGACAAGGCAATCGAGCTCTGTTTCTTGATGAACCAAGATACCAGTCTGGAGCCCATAAAGAACGCACCACCACTTGTGCTTTTCCTGTCATCCACGCTTCCGGCCCAATCTGCATCTGTATAAGCATGAAGTGTAAGATCTATATCTCTATGATACCATAAGCCATAATTTTGAGTCCCTTGAAGATATTTGAAAATTCCCTTCACTGCCTGAAGATGAGTCTCCTTCGGATTTGCCTGAAATCTTCCAACTATTCCAACTGCATGCATGATGTCCGGTCGGGTACCTGTCAAATAAAGTAAACTTCCAATCATAGATCTGTAGGTTGGTTGATGTACTGTTGTAGACTCATCATTTGCATTGAGACTACATCCTGTGACCATGGGTGTACATACTGGTTTTGCATCTTCCATACCATATTTCTTCAAAATCTGTTTGAGATACTTGGTTTGAGATAAAAAGATTCCTCCTTCCTTTTGTTGGATTTGCAAACCAAGGAAATATGTCAGTTCTCCCAGCAAGGACATTTCAAATTCTTTCTGCATGACCAAGGCAAAGCTTTGACTCATGTCTTCTTCATTGCTGCCAAAAATAATGTCATCTACATACACAACAAGTATTAGCAATTTGTTATTTTCAATTTTTATATAAAGATTGCTATCTGCTGATTCTTTTGAAAAACCTTGTTGATGAAGATATTTGTCCAAACGATAGTACCAAGTCCTTGGAGCTTGTTTGAGCCCGTAGAGAGCCTTTTTCAATCTGCATACAAGATTTGGATCATTTCCAAGAATGAACCCATCTGGTTGTTCAATGTATACTTCTTCTTCCAAGTCTCCATTCAGAAAGGCTGATTTCACATCCATTCGAAATACTTTGAAGTTTTGAAAACTTGAGAGAGCAAGGAACATTCAGATGGCCTCAAGTCTTGCAACGGGAGCAAAGGTTTCTTCAAAGTCTATTCCTTCTTGTTGTGCATACCCTTTACA